>PVJH01013613.1:0-59802 GCA_004026705.1 Nesogale talazaci | reverse complement strand
CCTGTCTTAGGTTGTCAGGACACACACTCAGTCCTTACCCGTCATCGGTCAATGGGCTCCTAATGTCACCATGGCCTGTCTTAGGTTGGTAAAGAGTGCTCCTGATCTTACGCGTCATTGGCTGTCAAGTTCAGCTCATGGAGGCAGAGGGTCTTATCACATACTAGTCGTGTGTGCCACTCTGTTCTAGATCGCTCATCTCCAAGCGACAGTAATGAACTTGCAGGGGCCTTGCTTGAATGGTCTCAGTCTGTTACTTAATAAATGCCATGAGGGAGGTATTTGTTTGGCTTTACAGGAAAGATGCTGTCTTTATGCCAACAAATCTGGAATCATAAAAGACAAAATCAAGTGGCTGCAAGAAGACTCGGAGAAGAGAAGAAAGGAGTTGACCACCGATCCACTGTGGACCAGGCTCAATGGACTGTTGCCTTACCTCTTGCCACTGTGGGGCCTCCTCGTTAGTTTATTGCTTTTGCTTTCATTACGGGACATCCTATTCTAAAGTGCTTTTGTGCAACCCATTTACTTAATGCAGTGCAGCTTTATCTTTTGCCTGCTGCTTCCATGAGCCTTGATTATGGAGTCAAGAGAGAGAACGTCCTTGACAGCTTCAACCTTTTCTTCATTTAGCATGATGTTACCTCCACTTATCCTATCACACTTTGCCAGTTTCTGTACTGGTGGTGACTTGTCACATTGTGTTTTGCTGCTGGAAGTTACCTCATGGGTACTTCAAATGTCCCCTGGGTCCCTGACCCAGTTTCAGCCTAGCTTCCAGGCTAAGAACAGATGATGAAGAAAGACTTGACTCCCCAATTGGGAGGAAGGAGCTGCTAAAAAAAAAAAATCTTGCACATGGTTTGCGTGCCAGTAGGAAACTATGAATCCAGTTCTAGTCTCTATAGATTTAACTATCTTAGATTTCATGAATAGAAAAACGTACAAAACAAAACAAACAAAAACTCAACGTCAAAAACAAGAGAAAAATCCCAATAGAAAAGAAAGTAGAAAATATTAACCTGAATTCACGCTATGCCCAAATATTTCTCAATTGTTCCACAACAGAAATTTTGTCTCTGGCTTTTAAGTATTGTTGGTGGTCTTTTCTTTCCAAATCTTTCTTTTTATCTTTGAGTTATTATTGTTGGTGTTGTTTCTATTGTTTTCTTCTTTCCACTTCATTCCATTTTTGTTTTTGTTTTTGTTTTCTTTTAGGTTTCCGAGGCTAAGAAATACAGAATGATTGGGTGCAAAAAGACAATCACTGATGCCATGGTTTTTCAGGAACCAGCAAGGGCAGGGTAAGGGGAGGGGCTCTGGGAAACAATCAATGAATGTAGGAGGGGGAAGGGAACATTAGAACTGATTGTGATGATGTAAGCTTTGATTACCAAGGGTGAGGAGGAAGAGCTTTCACTTAGGAGGCGTTGAGTTCATTTTAATAGTGGGGGAACAATTTGGAGAGGAACATCAATAATGCTTGCACAACACCAAGAGAATAATCAATGGTACTGAATTATACTTGTAGAAGTTGTTGGATTGGGGAATGTTTTGTGTGTATGTTTGGGTCAAAATTGGGGCAGGGGGATCACATGAATAACAATGAGTTAAAGGAAGAAGAATTGTGTTAAGATTGTGCAACTCTTCTTGATATGATTGAAGTATTGAATTGTATGATACACGAAGAGCCAATGAACTGTTTTGTTTTAGTTTTTATATTTTTAAATAATTTTATTGGGGGAATCACACAATTCTGATCACCATGCATACACTGTATGCCAAGCACATTTGTATATTTGTTGCCTTCATCGTTCTCAAAATATTTGGCTTCTATTTAAGCCGTTGGTATTAGCTCCTCATTTGCTCCCCTCCCGCCCTGTTGCCCCCTCCCTCATGAACCCTTGATAATTTACAAATCATTATTATTTTGTCATATCATACACTGTCCAATGTCTCCCTTCACCCACTTCCTTTTTGTCTGTACCCAAGGGAGGAGGTTATATGTAATTGGTTCCCCCCTTCTACCTCACCTTCCCTCCACCCTCCTGGCAATTTCATGATTGGGATGTAGGGGTGGAGTCTAGCCTGTTAATCTGGAGAGAGCCAATGAGTAGCCAATAAGGCCTCTGCGTGGGCATGGCTTTCTCCTGAGACTTCTGGGAACTCTCACAGTATTTCCCAATTGGAGAAGAGAGTCTTGACTCTCAGTCTCTGGGAGTCAGTCTCCGAGATGACAAACTACTGATAAGACATGATGGCAGCGTCTGAAGAACTGTAGGAGCCCAAGGAAGAGCCATGTGGCCTTACCCTGATGGAACCAGACCTCTGAAGCTGGAAAAGCCACATGGAGACCCCTGCCAGTGCTAAGTTGCTTCTAACACTACTGAATGCTGTTGATGGACCTTGAGCCCTGGAAGTGAGGAGCCATGGGGAGACCCCTTCCAGTACTGGTATCCTTCAACTGCACATGCTTTGTGAGTCAGAAGGACACTTTCTAGACTGGAATCAGACATATATGCTAATGTTGGATTTATGACCTTGGGCTGGACTGGGTTGGGATGCTTTCTCAATGTTTCCTTCCTCTTGTATATAAACCTTTCCCTTATATGCATATGTGTGTCTATGAATTTGTTTCTCTAGTCTGCCCAGACTAACACAGCCACTCTCACCACAGGTCCTGAAGGGAACATCTGTCCTGGATTCCCCATGTTTCCGGTTCCTACCTGTACCAGTGTACATACTCTGGTCTAGCCAGATTTGTAAGGTAGAATTGGGAGCATGATAGTGGAGGGAAGGAAGCATTTAAGAACTAGAGGAAAGATAAATATTATAGACGATTGAAGCAATAATAGAAAATGAAAGCCTATGTTATCCCAAGCCCTATCACCCAGAGATAACCTTGACTAATATAAGATGAGCATCACTGACAACCTTTTGTATGCATAGATAAAACCAATAAAATAAATATTTTATGAAAATAGAGTTAGAGTTACAATATTTTTTTAAAAATTAAAATTTACTTTTTCTTCAGTTTAGCAAAATAAGATAGAGCTGAAGTAAACTGGGAAGATCCCAACTAAACTTTAAATGTGAAAGAAATATTTTCATAGAGGTCCTCTTAAGGTTAAAATTCTCAAAGCAAGCTCATTGCCATTGAGTGGATTCTGACCCCTAGCAATTCAGTAGGAGAGTGTAGAACTGCCCTGTGGACCCTAACGGTTAGGAGTAGATATTAATTAGAGATTGTAACTCTCACAGCAATAGAAAGACCCCCTTTTCTCTCTCAGAATGGCTAGTGGTGTCAAACTGTTGACCTTGTGGTTAGCAGCCCAACAGATAACTCATGCCATCAGGACATTTTAAGTATTGATGAGGTAAACTGTACTGATGTTGGCCATTTTGAATCAGACCATCTGTGGCGTTATACTAAGAATGACAAATTGAAGAGAAATTATATCTCATTATTCAACAAAAAGAACACTTCAAGATCTATTCTGGAATACAAGTCCTTGGTAATAGGGTAATTCTCGTCTACCTATATGGAAATACAGTTAATAGTGTTTTATGTAAATTTATGCACCAATCTCTAAGGCCAACAATGAAGCAATGGAAGGCTTTTGCCAACTTCCAGAATTGGAAATTGATCAAACATTGAAAGAAAGATACCTTAACAATTACTAGTATTTGGAATGGAGACCTTGGAAATCTAAAAGAAGCTGGCCTTGGTGATATACTTGACAGCAAATGCCACATTATAGACTTTTACAAGGTCAGTACACTTATTCATTGCAAGTGTCTTTTTTTAACAGTGTAAATGGTGACTACAGAGGTGGTCTTTACTGAATAGAATTCACAGAAATCAAATCTACTACATCTGTGGAAAGAGACGATGGAAGGTCAGTATCATCAGTCAGAACAAGGCCAGAGACCAACTATGGAACAGACCATCAATTTTCCATATGCAAGCTCAAGTTAAAGCTCAAGAAAATTAAGCAAGTTCCTGAGGGCCAAAGTGCAACATCGACTATATTCCACCTTAATTTAGAAACCATCTTAAAAATACACGTGATGCACAAACACTACTGACCAAAGACTAGATAACATCAAGAAAATCATACATGATTAAGCAGGAGATCGTTAAAAAAAGAAACAAAAGATGAAATGGATATCAGAAGAAACTCTGACACTGGTTTTAGAACTTACAGAAACAAATGCAAAGGGACGAAATAACATAGTAACAAACCGAACAGAAAACTTCAAAGGGCAGCGCCACAAGACAAAGCAAATGGTTACAATGGAATGTGCAAAGACAGTCAGGAAACCAAAAGAGAAGAATACACTCTACAGCTAAAAAAAGAAAGAAAGAAAGAAATTCATTCCCGGAGTTGACTGAAATACTAGGTAAGCAAAATATTGAATGACACTGCAAGCATCAAAATAAGATGCTGAGCCCCGGTGGCGTAGTGGTTGTGCGCGGGACACTGGGATGGAGGTTCAATTCCGGCTCACAGGAGCAAAGGCTGGGCCTCCTACTCCCACCACCAGAGGGCAGTGATGCCTAAAAAATATAATAATAATAAGATGACTGGCACTCAGGTGGCAAGCAGAACAGCAGTGGCCAGGCAGCCTGGCTTTGAGAAAGCTCCAAGTCCACAGGCATGCACTAGTGTCCTCTCAGCAACCGAGGTGCCCCCAAGCAAGGTCAGCTTGGCTGAAGGGGCAGCAAAGGAAGAGCCCAGAGGAGCTCAATGCCTGTGCCTACAAAAGTGGAGACAAGCCCCAAAAGGCACCAGATAAAGAAAAACCTTCAGACGAAAATATTTAAGCTAAAGGGAAAAGGGGGAACAAAGGGAAAACAGAATGAAATAGCTAACTGAGAAACCAAAGATTTACCCACCGAAAATGGAGAAACGAAAACAAGGAAAAGTCTGTCCAGTCTTTGATGAAGCAGGTGAAAAATAAGCTAAATCTGATTCATGTGTATCTATCGTATCTTATCAGTGGGCTCTGTTATTCCTCTTCCCGGGGAATCCAGAGGGATATTTTTTAATCAATTATTTTGTAAATGGAAGTTGTTTAGTATCTCTCATAGCACCCTCCTTCTACTTAAGTCCTTGGTATCAGCACCTGATATTTGAACTACTGAATTGTATGATACATGAAGAGCCAATAAACTGTTTTAAAAAGAAAACATTAAATTCTGGACACATATAAAATGGGTCAAAACAGAGATCAAATGACAAGGTGTCACATTTCCACCCAAGTGCATCTGTAGTAATGCACCCAACAACACACACTGAGTATTAGCAAGACCATTCACATACCACTTTCAGCATCAGAGGGAATGCACCACAGGCTTAATCCATGTGGGGACTCTGCAAATTGATTTTGAATTTTCACTGTCATCTATAGTCTTCTGTAAAACCAAAGAGTCCCTGAACTAGGGGCAAGCGACCAAATACATTACCTATCCACCTCACCTATGAATTAATATCCATGGGATTAATTCTATTACTGCTACAAAATTGAGTGTCATGAAGAAATTTCACATGTAGCTCATTCAAAAGATATGTCAATCATTCAAATCACACCCTTTCTTCTCACAACTCATAGAGAGAAGTTTACTGCCAATTTTCTTCCCCAATATACTCTTCTTTAAATTTAGATTCCTCCATAGACTGCAGGAATTCTGAGAATTTTCTTCTTTTCTCTAGCCCACATCAACACAGCTCATGCAATTAGATTTTATGTCAACTTGATTGGGCCAGGATTCTCCCATTATGTGACCTCACATCATGTGGACTACTCCTTAATGAGGTCTTCGGTGGAGCAGCAAAACAAACGGTTGTGAAGGAAACTGGGTGGAGTACCACCTCTTAATCTGGTCACAGGCTTGATAGAGTTGAGAGGAGGCGTCACTTGGTGTATGTAGCCTGGTTTGGCATTGTGTGGAAGCCAGCCCCATTCTGCTGAAACGGGATGCTGCCCCTGGTTCACTAACCTCCTGGGATCTGCTGATTCCGGGAGCCGTCTGTGGACGGCTGTATTCATTCAACCCCGCATCCACCAAATGGTGGTATTACTGCTTCACCTTCCTGCTTCATGTTTAGTCAGGCCCTGTAGCTACATGACCTGGAGAGGTCTCCACTCACCCTCTGAACTTGAACTTGATCAGACTTACCTGCTTCCACAACTGTGTGAGCCATTCCTTGACATAAATCGCATTATATGTGCATACGCATAAACATGACACTGGTTTGCTTCTCTAGAGAACCCAGCCTAACACACCAGCTAGAGTGAGAAAGCAAACCCTTCAATGCCTCCTCTGACTCATGGTGCACTGGATTGCAAACATATCCAAAAGCTTCTCTTGGAAGTGTTCACACTTACACATTCGTAGCCGGGGAAATAATGCATACGTTTTCAAATAAAGTATATCGTCATCGAAATTCAAACAAAAGCATAAATGGAACATGACACCGTGCTGCTTTGCTGAGGCTGGACCTTTTCTGCTCGCACCAGGATCAGGGACTGGCATCCATGTTGCCAAATCTCTCAAGTTTGCCATCATCTCTGCCACCTAGAGTGGCACAACCCAGTCATTCCCCGCCCCCCATTAAAATTAAAAGACCTTAAACTGTCTGTGGCTTATCTTGTCTTAACTTTGTTCTAATCTTATTATCCTGCAACAGTTAAAGTACTACTGCTGGCTACCCTCCAAGATTAAATTAAAATGCCCACTTGAACTTAACCATATTTTATGGTAGTTCTCAGATCATAATCAATCACACAATTCATAAAAGCATGCCTTTATCTTTTTAAAAAAAAACATACCTTTATTAACATCAGAACCAAAATGACCAATTAAAATACTTTCACAAAATCTTGTAGATCACTGTAGATGTATTTCTGCAGAAACCAGAAGACTATAAACGCACAAGTTTGAAAAATACTAATATAAGTGGTGAAAAGGCTATAAAATTCAAAAGCCTTGGAAATGCATAAGGAATGGTTTCTCATCACTTATAGAATCACCTTATATTCATTTCTGTGGGCTGCTATAAAAAAAAGTGCCACAAACTAGATGTTGCAAAACAACAATAATTTATTGTTTGTCCATTCTGGAGGCTAGAAGTCTGAAATCAAAATGTTGACAGGGACATGCACCTGGGAGAGAGTCTCTAAGAGAGTATCTCTGAAGCCTCTAGGAGAGAGTCTCTCCTGGCATCTGCCTGGTTTGCTGTGGTTACTAACAATCCTTCACATTCTTTGACTTGTAAACAAACCACTCTAATTTCAGCCCACCTCTTCACAGGATCTTCTTCTTCGTGGTTGTGTATTAATTCTTCTAAGACAGGTATCATTGGAATAGGAACTATAGCTGTCTTAAATTGATTACATCTGTCCTATTCTATTTTAAAATAAGGTAACTTTCTCTGGTACCAAGATTTATAATTTCAACATATCTCTGGGGACACCACTTATCAATCATCAGCTCATTTGGAACAACAAAAACACTGCCATTGACTTGATTCTGATTCTGAAAGACAGTAGAATTGCTCCATTCAGTTCCTTAAGGGTGCAGTTCTTTAGAGGAGCAGAAAGCTCCTCACCGTTCTCCCTTGGAATGGTTCATGGAGTCAGACTGCCAATCTTGTTATTAATAGCCCCACACTCTAGGTCACCAGAGCTCCTCCCTTGACCAGTATAGACACTATGAATATGCTACAGCTCTTAAATTACCTTCAAAAGATCTCAACTCTAGTCTCACTCAACATGTTCATCACCTGATGGAGATCAAACAGACAACTTAAATGTTTTTATGTCAAGTGGAATCAGGTTAAATTTGGTGGAAATTTGACTCCTGAGCATGTGTTTAGAAAACATTATATTTTATATTCAGTACATTTGTTGCCATTGGACACCATCAAGTTCAGCCAATGGATAGGAACCCAATGTGCTGAGAAGAACTGCCCCCTACAGCTTGCTAGGCTGTAATTTTTTTTTATTTTATCAGGGGAGAGCACAAATGCAGTCCCCCACCACCACAAATTATGCAGTCGAATTTCCCACATTTGGGGAAATCTCAGGGTTCAGCATATCCAGAGTGCAATAGATAAGCCTCAGCCTGAGAAAACCACCTTCAGGATCATGGCATCTCCCCTGCCAGGTAAGTGGCTATAATTTTTATAAAAGCTGTTCAGCAGACCTTTCTCCCACCAAGCTGCCAGGTCAACTTCACGTTCACAGATGAACTCTTAACCACTGTACCACTAAGACTCCTCTTGGAATGTTGGAGTTTTGACTATCCTATGAAGATATAAAAGCCCTTGCGTGAATCAGTACATCTGCAAATTCAGACCTACTCAGCATCACCACTGAAGAAAGGCCTACCAAACTGCTTTCAAAGAGGTTAGGGCCAAGAAAGCACATGAAGTTGTTCTCTTGTAACACATGACCTCGTGGGTGAGAAGCAATGTAATGGAAAAGGGTTTTTGTGTTATTGTTGTCAAATAAAATCCAGAGCACATAGGTATGTATAATTCATCAATGAGAAACCTGGATAACTCTATTTTTCCCTGCACTACTGAGTGAACTTTGCTACTAGAAAAGAACAAATCCCAAGGAAGCACAATATTATTACTACTACTGTTAGGATAATGTCTACAAGAAATCATCAGACTAACCAGCATAGCCCCAAATCCAGCTTGTGCTTTGGCAAGAAAATTAAGATTATTCTTCTCTTTTCAGTTATTTTTTAATTAATAAATCATTTTATTGGGGTCTCTTACAGCTCTTATAATAATTCATACATCAATTGTATCAAACACATTTGTCCATATGTTTCCATCATCATTTTGAAAACATTTTCATTCTGCTTGAGCCCTTGGTATCAGTTCCTCTTTTTTCTCTCCCTTCCCTACCCTCCCACACTCCTGTTCCCCTGATAAATTATAAATTTTCATTGTTTCCATATAGTGTAATGTCTCCTGCCTCCCTTTGCCCACATTTCTGATGTTAATCCCCTGGTGGGGGTGAGGGCAGGGATTAGATGCTGATCGCTATAGTTGGCCCTCCATGCCCCCCCACCCACCTTTCCCCTACCCTCTTGGTATCACTACTCCCATTACTGATGCTAAGGGGTCTATCTGTCCCGGATTCTATGTGTGGAAAACTATTATGCCTACCAGTGCACATGTGCTAGTCCACCCAGAGCTTTAAGATAGGACTGACTGTGGCCATGATAGTGGATAAAAGGAAGCATTAAATAACTAGAGGAATATTTTGTGTTGACAAAAGTTGTGTTTTCTGTCAGTGCTATGCTACATCATGGCTGATTTGTTCTTTCCTTGTGACTCTTCACAATCAGATTATCTACCCATCAATCCTTCCTCAGAAAGTCTTTTGCAGTATTTGCTATCATAATATCAAATTTCTTTCCTCCAATGTATATATACCACCAGGCAATATAAATGATTCTTTCTGAGTCTGGCGTATAACTCAATCAAATTATAAAATGTACACAAACCTGTCGTCATATATGCAAAGTTCTAATGCATTGAAAAGCAGAGAAGGCATATTCTTGATTTAACATGTATGACTGTTTTGAAGCCAAACAAGGATAGAAAAGGAAGAAACTTTGGGGAAATACTAAAAGTCCCAAATATTCATACTAGTGCACTAATGCATGCATCATATGAGAACCATGAACTATATTTTCTGCTACTGCATCCGCTCATAATTGCTTCCACAACTTGAGACGGAGGAATGTAGCACACAGAAAGAAAAAAAATCTAAAATAACTCAGACTATTAATAGCATAGAGTCTATGAAGTTCTCAAAGCGGAATGTCAAAACAGGAGCACATTCCCCAAGTCAATATGTGTCACAACAGATCGTCTTGTTTTGATTGCAAGAACAGATTTGGCTCATGGAACACTCGTGGCTGAAGACCTCCTGAGCTGTGGGGTGACACCGAGACCATTATCCAAGTAGAACGCAGAGATCATGAAAAAGACAAGAAATAAAGAACAGATCGAGATTCAGAAGAGGCTCTGGAAGTTTGCTCCTCATTGTAAAGGAGCTAAAGCAAATGAAAGAAAGGATGAAGTCCAGGATCTGAAAATAAAACTTCAAAGGACTTCTTGAGAAGACAAAGCCAAATCTTATGGTGAAATGTGCAAGGACCTCGGATTAGAAAATCAAAATGGCTGAACACGCTAAGCCTCTATGAAACCGAAAGAACTCAAGAGAAAACGCAAGCCTCAAGTTGCAATTTTGAAAGATTCTATAGGCACAATATAGGCACAATAGAGTGATGGAGTAAGCATAAAGAGAAAATGAAAAGAATACAGTCACCATAAAAAAACCCAAAACTGGTCGACAGTTCACTATTTCAAGAGGTAGCATATGAATAAGAACCATTGGTGTTAAAGGAAAAGGTGAACGTATGAGCCAAAACAAGGATCCAGGAATTGATGGAATACACAGTGAGTTGTTTCAGAAAACTGATGAAGCACTGGCAGCACTCCTTTGTCTCTGCCAGAAAATTTGGAAGAGCGCAACAGGGCTCTCAAAGAGAGGGATGGACACAGTGACTGCATGGATGGGCTCAGGCATAGGAATAATCGTGAAGATGTCGCAGGACAGTGGAGTATTTTGCTCTGTGGGGCACAGGGTTGCTATGGATAGGAATCAACTGGATGAGACCTAGCAACAACATAGACTGTTTATTCGGAAATCAAGATGAATCTTGTTGAGGACTCCACTGAATGAGTTCTTCGTTCAAAACCACTGTCATTGAGTTGGTTCCAACTCATAGCAATTATATGCAATGCTTATGAAGCTTTATAAGTTCTTTATAGCAACAGGACTCATCTTCCTCCCAGAGAATTTGAATTTGGATTGAATCCAACACTTACCTGAAATTGCCCTTAGTACCTTGAAGCCTTATGTCAAATTTGTCCTCAGTTATTTTTACTACTATTACTGTAATTCACTCTTCCTCTATATTATTAGAATATACTTCATGAGACAAGCAAAATATGGGGGGGGGGGGGGGGGGAGGAAACACATTGAGAGATGGAAGAAAATGGTGTCTCGTTAGATTCATCCTTCTGGAGCTTCTGCTGCCAGACCAGGAAATTAGGAGGTAAGGTGAAGGAGACTGGGAAGTGGAGTCTTGAAATTAGAAAAAGAGTACTAGGGTCTCACCTGAACTCTGTTTTTTGTTGTTTTTTTTTAATTCCACTCATAAAGCAAGCCAAGAACACACTAAATAGCTCTAGGTTCAAACTGGACTGATGGGCTCCAGCTGAGCAAGTAGCGATTTCCCCAGGCTGATGCCCTAAAGGGGACATAATCCCAGACATGAGGAGAACCTCTGAAAGCTAGTCACAGGACCCCAAATCAAAGCTCCCACGCTGTTAGCTACCTTGAGTTCATAGGCTACAGATTGGGATCAACGGGCAGCCATAGATTTGAAGTAATTAAAAAAGTAAGGAAATTTATCCAAGTCAGGTCACAGTGTGGCAGAAAATAAGCAGATAGTCATAGTCCAGGGGGACGAATTCAGTTCCCATTGACCAAGAAAAAGACAATCTCTCTGATAAAGTGACTCCCTCCTTTGGGAGTCAGTGTAACAGTCTCCAAATCAGGGCATTCCATAAGCCCAATATGAAAAAGAGAGAAAAAATACTTTCTCAGTGAAAACTGCAAATCTGAGGCTCATTGTTTGACTCCAAGAAACTGGTAGAATGAGACCTCTAACATACATTGGCATAATAAGGGAGTCCATGCTAAGAATAAAGCCAGGGGCTATCAACATAACAAAGACCCCTTAGAGCAAGTTTCAGTTTCAGAATAACTTAGTTTAATTCTAGCTGGTCAGGGGAAAAACAAATAAAAGAAATATCTCTGAACTATCAGGGCATCAGCAGTCCTGGCACAAGGTAGGACAGTAAGTCCAGCTCCCCACACACAGCTAGGGAGGTCCAGCCCATCCTGAGACTCTACAAAGGACTGAGGGAATAGACCACCACCACCACCACCACCACCACCCAAAAAATGCTGTGATGCTGAACATGGCACAAGGCAGCTATATCAGCACTTGACACTGCTGTGGAAACTGTCTTCTGGACTCTGCTGTGATCTTACCTTTGAGGGTAATCCCATCCAACATCTGTGGGGCCCTACACCAAGCAGGCACACTACCCCACTACCTTGAGGAAGGGTTGAAACCCCTCCAGCCCCACAGTCAGCAAATCAAGTCTCAGTTATCTCCTTACTTACTGCTTTTAATTCTCTCTTTAGTCTCTCATTCTTTTATCTTTCCCACCACAGTCAAATTGAGTTTTGTTTTGTGTTGTTTTTGTTCCCTTTTTCTATTCTTTTTCTTCTTTCTCTCCCTTTTTTCTCTCCTCTCCCTCTCTTTCTTTTCATACGCCACTGCTGGCTTCCATGCTACTACCCTCCACCTAGAGGAACTCAACCCAAATAGTAGGAGGAATAGCCTACCCTCTATGGGAGGGCTGCACACCACGCAAGGCAGCTGTGACAGTCCCCTACAGTGGTCCACACTACTGAGACATTATCTCAGTAGTAGAAAGGAGGCAAAAATGAACCAAACACTCACAACACAAACTGATAAGTAGGTAGCAATACACCCAACACAAACCGTACAAGATGACATCACAGAGTTCACAGATGGATGCGATAGCACTGAATATCAATGGACTGAACTCAGACATTAAAAGGCAGAGGATAACAGACTGACTCAGAAAGCATACCCATCAATCTGCTACCTACAGAAGATACATCTCAAGTTTGCAGACAAAAACAGATTGAGAATTAAAGGCTGGAAAAATGCGAATGCAAAAAAAGCTGGGGTAGCAATATTAATCTCTGAAGAAAAAAATGATCTCAAGATATAAATTATAGCAAAAGACAAGGAAGGGCACTATATAGTGCTCAAGGTAACAGTAGACCAAGAACCAGTGAGTCTAATAAATATAAGCATGCCCAATGAGAGACTCATGAAATTCATAAATCACACATTCCAAAAGATGAAAAAAGAAATCACAGGATCAACACTTTTAGTAGGTGACTTTAATACACCACTCTCTGAAAAAGACAGATCACAGGGAAAGAGACTCAATAAGGAAGCTACAGATCTAAACAGCACAATTGGATGACTTGACCTGATAGATATTTTAAGTTTTCCCTCAAATGAAAAAAAATTCACATCTTTTCAAGTCCACATGGCACATACTTGAAGATAAGACACATGCTGGTACACAAGTCAAGCCTAAGTAAATTCAAGTACATGGAGATTATAGACTTTCTCTCTCTCTCTCTCTCTCTCTCTCTCTCTCTCTCTCTCTCTCTCTCTCTCGTCACTGTGTCATAAGGCTGAAAATCAACAGAAGGATGATGAAGAAAACAAGGGTAAACAAGTGGAGAGTGAATAATTCTCTATTGGTATTGGCTCAGACCAGAGATGAAATCAGGTTTCTAAAAACCAATGAGACTGAAAATACAGCATACTCAAACCTTTGGGATACAGCAAAGGCATTTATCAAAGGAAGGCTGATAACAATACATGCACACATGAAAAGGGAAGAAAGACTTGTATTTGATATGCTGGCACAAAACTTATACCAATTAGAGCAGACTCAACAGAACAATCCTATTAATAGCAAAAGGAAAAAAGTAATAAAAATCAGAGGATGAGATACAGGAAAGGGAAAACAAGAAAGCTATGGAAAAAATTAATGCGGCTAAAAGTTGGTCCTTTGAAAGGATTAGCAGACTGATAGACCGCTGACAAAACTAAGCACAGAAAGAAAGGAACAAATTTCAATAGCAAGGATGGGCGATGTAACAGGGGACATTACAACACACCCTAATGAAATCCAAAAGATAATTACACAGTACTATGAAGACCTGTTCTCTAACAAATTCAACAACCTGGAAGACTTAGACAAGTACCTGGAAAAACAATCCTTCCCTAGACAATCCCAGATGAATGTCAAGAACCTCAACAAACCCATGGCAATGAAAGAAATAGGCAAGGTTATCTAGGCAAGGTTAACACTCCCCCGCCCCCTCCCACCCAGATGGCTTCACATAAGAATTCTACCAAGCATTCAGGGAGGAAATGACACCAAAAGACAGAAAACTTCCAAACTCTTTCTATGAAGCCAGCATAACTCTGAAACTTAAAGCAAACAAGGATCCCACAAGATTTGAGAACTACAGAACAATATCCCTAATCCCTAATGAACATCAATGCAAACATCCTTAACAAAATGCTGGCCATATAATACAAAAGCATATAAAAAATAATTCACCATGATCAAGTGTGATTCATACCAGGGATGCAGGGATGGTTCAACATATGAAATAAAATTAGTGTTCTTTGCTACATTGACAGGAAAAAAAATTTTAAGAGCCACACGATAATATCAATAGATGCAGGAAAAGCACTTGACAACAACTAACAGTCCTGTTTAGGACAATCAAGAATAGGAATAGAAGGAAATTTTCTCAATATTAGATAAACTACTGTATTTGTCAGATCACAAGATACATTTTTTTTCCCCAAAATGGGGGGAAAATGAGGGTGCTTCTTAGGGTCAGAAGGTGTGCTGCCCTAGGACATTTGTTCATGATCCCCTGTGCCCACTCACTATCTGCTGCTCTTTGCATGCTGTGGATTGCTGTGTGTTTGGAGGAAGTCCTGCCTCCTGGAGTCTCCATGTAAGTCAGGTCACACGATCTGCACAGTGCACGCCTCCCCTCATTTGTTAATGAAAATGATGATGGTTCTTAACCTCACTGTTGAGTATGTGCTGCTAAATATTACTGCATTTGTTTCATTTTAATAAATGTTTTAGTATACTGATACTATTTGCTTCAGAATACTTTTTTCTTGTTTTCCTGCCCTAAAAACTTGGTGTGTCTTATGGTCAGATGTGTCTTATTGTTCAAAAAATACGATATATATGAAAAACCAACAGCCAACATGAAAATCAATGGAGAAAATACAAAAGCAATTCCACTGAAAAAGGGGACCAGACAAGGATTCCCCTTGTTCTTACTGCTATCATCATTGTACTGGAGGTTCTAGCTAGCAACATAAAACAAAGAAAAGACATCAAAGGTATTCAGCTGGGGAAGGAAGAGGCAAAACTATCATTATTTACAGGAGATATGATTTTATACATCAAAAATCCTCAAAATTCCACAACTGAAGTTTTGGAGATGATTGAGGAATATAGCAGAGTGGCAGGATACACGATCAACAAACAGAAATCTATTGGTTTGCTGTACACATCAGACAATATCACAAAGGAGGCAATTAGGAAGGTAGGACTCTTTTTTTTTTTTTTTAGGCATCACTGCCCTCTGGTGGTGGGAGTAGGAGGCCCAGTCTGGCTCCTGGGAGCCGGAATTGAACCTCTATCCCAGTGGGCTGCAGTCCCGCTCACAACCACTAGGCCACCGGGGCTCAACCGGAAGGTAGAACTCTTTACAAAAGTGAAGCACAAATTGAAATGTCTAGGAATATACCTGACTAAAAAACAAAAGATGTATATGAGGAAAGCTATAGATCACTATTACAAGAAACCACGAGTGAAATCAACAAGCGGAAAATTATCCCATGCTCCTGGATTGAAAGACTCAATGCAGAAAAGATGTCAGTTCTGCCTGTGGCACAATATAAATTTAATGTTATACTGATACAAACACATCATCCTCCTTCAAAGAGTTGGAAAAACTGATCACCAACTTCATATGGAGAGGGAAGAAGCCCAGAATTAGCAGAGAACTCTTCAAGAAGAAGGACAAAGTGGGAGGGAGGGCTTGCTTTATCTGACTTCAGCACAGATTATAGGAACACCATGGTCATGACAGTGTGGTACTTGTATAAGAACAGATATTCAGACCAATGGAAAAGAGCTGAAAACAGAGAAATTAAAAACATCAGCACACAGGTAATTGATTTTGATAAGGGCCCCAAAACATCTAAATGGGTAGTGGATGTCCTCTTCAGTAAATAGTACTGGAAAAAAATGACTATCTGCAGAAAAATTAAGCTAGACCCTCGTCTCACTCCATGAAAAAGAATAAACTCGGGGTGGATCACAGATGTTAAAATAAAACCCCAGACAATTAGGGCCATTATTGAGGGAATTGGAATAAGCTTGAGAGAGAACCTTGGCACAGGGAATACACAGGCTATCAGAACTAGAGAAGGACACAAATAAAGAGGTGTCACAAATTGACAAATAGGATATGCTGAAGCTAAATCACCTGTGTACATCAAAGGAATTTACCAAGAAAGTAATATGACAGTTCACAGACTAGGAAATTATCTTTAGCAATGAAAATCAGAAAAAAGGCCTTATGACTAAAATCTATACTTTGCAAGCTTACAATAAGAAAAAAGCTAACTGTCCATTAAGAAGGTAGACAAGGACCGGAACAGGAATTTCACAGGGACAGAAATCCAAATGGCCAATAAACATGAGAAAATGTTCCTGATCATTAGCCATAAGAGAAATGCAAATTAAAATAACTATGAGATCCCACCTAACACCCTCAAAGATAGTCCAATTCAAAAAATCAGAAAGCCACAAGTTTTGGCTCTCCTCCACTGCTGGTGGACCTGTGGGTATGTAGACTATAAAAATTGATTTGGCGATATCTAAAACAGATGGAGATTGAGGTACCATATGACCCAACAAATCCCCTACTGGGCATATACACAGAAGAGGCAAGAAGCAAACCAATGCCTGTCATCTGTGCTCCAACGTTCATTGTGGCACAGTTCACGATTACAATGAGTTGGAAACGACCCAAATTTCCATCAACGGATGAATGCATCAAAAAATGGTGGTGCATACATACAATGGAGTTCTACATGTCCCTAAAATGCAGTGATGCACGCATGAATCACATTGCCTCATGGGAAGAACTGGAGAAAATGATGTTAAGTGCAGTAAGTCAACACAAAAGGGCAAGTACAATATAAGTCTAGTGAGGTAAGCTTAAAAAACAAACAAACAAAAACTAGGACATAGAGGGAAAGCTATTATATACATATATCCCTGGGGTGAAGTCCAGGAACTAAGGCAGGTGCCAAACCCAATCCAGGTATACATATGGCAGCTAACTAAATAAGAAAGACAAAGTAAGAGAGGAAAAAGGCCTGGGTAGGGGGGAGCAGAGCATGAATCCACTTGATCAGAGGGTATTGTTTGTATCTCCATAGGAGAAGGAGAGAGAGAGACCAGGATCCCACCAGATGTGCCAACAAGAAATGAACACAACATACTGGCATGGCCCATGGGCCTGGTCCCAATCCCGAAGATGTTGACACCCCCCACCCTTAACAGAAGAATGCATTTCAGAGGACAGAACTGGCACGACAACTTGGGGAGAGGGGCTCGTCAGATTAGAGGACACAGGAGAAATGCAAAAGGATGGAAAATGAGGAGAGGACGCACTGATCCACTAAGCTCCAAGGATGATATTCCTGCTCTGAGCAGACAACACATGGGGAGGACCATAAGGTGGGCCTTCCCACAGGAAATAGCATCCCTCAATTAACCATGGTGCTGTGGGGGAGACACAGTGAGGGAACAGTGCACAATCTGGCCCCATCACACTGAGGTGAGGCACTGATCCCCTAGGGGCAAGGCACTAATTCCCCAGAAATATAAAAAACAGACTCGGGAGACCAAGTATGGCACCCACCAGAGGTTATTGGAAAGCACCCATAAAGGCCGACAAATAGACCTTGAACTATTTATAGGCTCTTCCATTTTTGTCAATGACTTTCCTTTTGTTATTGCTATTTTGTTTGTTGTTGTTGTTATTGTTTTGTTGGTTTTGATTTTCTTTATTGCTTTACCTGGCTTTGCCTGTTTTTTGTACTTATTAATGTAGCTGCATGTCTATCTAGATGAGATAGGATAAATAGTTCAGAAATGAAAAGAGCTGGACCAATGGTTCCAGGAAATATGGAAGAAGGGGTGGTGGGAGAAAGGAAAGGGGTGAGGGAAACCAACCCAGGGACAAGGTAGCAACAAGTGAACTAAAATCAATGAAAGGAAGGTCATAGTTTGCCTAATGGGGCTCAGTCAAGGGCAATATAGCAGTAAGGAGTTTCTAAACCCAAATTAAGGCTGAACATGATGGTGAGAGAAGAGGAAAGCAAAAAGAGATAGAGGAAAGAAGCAGGAGGCAAAGGACATTTATTGAGGCCTAAATACAGGAATGGATAAATATGTGTGTGTGTGTGTGTATATATATGTATATGTATATATATATATATATATAATGAGAGGGGAATAGAACTATGTACTCATAGCTACATGTTAAGAATTAAGGTTGCAGGGAGAAATTGGACCTCGATTTAACTATTCCCTTAACACAAGAACACTTTGTTCTAACAATCCAGCATTCGGCGATGCTTACCTTCCCAACACGATCACCGAAGACAAAATGGATGCATAGGCAAATGTAGCAAAGAAAGCTGGTGGTGCCTGGCTATCATAAGGTATAGCATCTAGGGTCTTAACGCTTTGACGATAAATAAGTGGCAATCGAGCTCAGAAGCAACAAAGCTCACATGGAAGAAGCACACAACCTGCATGATTATGAGGTGACAATGGGATCGGGTATCAGGCATCTAAGACCCAGAATTAAACTATACCCAATATGAATGAGGGAGGACATGGAGTGGAGACACAATACCTATCTGTAGACAATTGAGCATCCCCTCACAGAGGGGTGATGAGCCAGTGAAAGTGCACTATAGCACCAGTGAAATACACAACTTTTCCCTAGCTCTTTGGTGCTTCCTTAGCCTCATTATCATAATCTCAATCTTCCCTCAAAATCGGATTAGATGAGCACATGCGCCCTGCTACAGACAAGAGCCCTCAACACGGAAATCCAGGATAGATAAACCCTTCAGAGCTAACAAGAAGAGTAGAGATACCAGGAAGATTAGGGAAACGTATTGGAAGGAAGGGAAAATTGTTCACAAGCATAAAACTAGAACCCCCGCCCAGGGGTGGGGGGAATATAACGGAAAAGTGGGTGAGGGGCAGTGGAGGATGATGTAAGATATAGAAAAAATAATCTATAACTTATCAAGGGTTCACGAGGGAGAGTAGGTGGGGAAGTGGGGAGAAGAAATGGGAAGCTGATATCAGGGGCTCAAGTGGGAAGAGAATGCTTTGAAAATCATGATGATGGCATTTGTGCAAATGTGCTTGACACACTGGAGGAATGTATAGATTGTGATAAGAGATATAAGGGCTCCCAACAAAAGTATTAAACAAAAAATAAGATATGCAGCTTTGGAAACCACACATAGAGTTGTAATGAATCAGAAGCTACTGGATGGCAGTGGTTTGGTTTTAGCGCCCTTTCAAAGGAGCACTGGTGATGCTGTGGTTAAGCACTGGCTTTTTAACCTCAAGGTTAGCAATTGAAACCTGACAGTCAGTCAGTCCTTGAAAGTAAGAAGAACTAACTGTTCCTGTAAAGAATTGAGATTGATTCAAGGGCAGTGGTTTTGGCTTCTTTTTGTTGTCCTCTTTCAAGAACGTGTTTCTATTTTTTCCAGACTTTTCACCAGTTTGTGTGAGATCTATGGTAAACTTAGATAACTTTCTTGGAAAAGGAGTTTGTGTTTTAAAATTTGTATCATCCAAGTCGAATTGAAGAGTGAGTACTGAATGGATTTTCTCCAAATGCTGAATAAATTAGTGAATTAATAAACAAACCACAGTGAACAGATGTCTATCATCTGTCTTTCTCTTGGGGGCACAAATAAGTTGCATATACCATTAAGAAAGGTCAAAACTATCTTTTAAAGTCAAAATTATTTTAAATTTATAGACAACAAGTAAAAATTTGTTATTATCCCAATCTAATAATTTCTAAAGTCCTAAGGGAATTTATATAGTTAGACCTTATGCCGCATTATTGAATGGAAGTAAAACAACATTCTGTTCTCATTCCTTAAACGAAAATTTTCCCAAATATAACAAAACATTTCATAAAATCGGTGCGTGCCCTCTGACTTCCTGCCAAGTGAGACTCCCCATCTCCAGAAAAAGGGCTCACAATGACTCATTCTTTTCCCCAATACCTCCGTGGTGTCATGAGCCTCCTGTGCCACATAGCTAAACAGTGCACCTTGACCACTCTACAGCTCCAGCCCTAAGCCATTCCCTAAGGAAAGCACCAATCCAGCTGGCCTTTGAGTATCTCTCACTGGAAGCTCTTCCCAGATGTCATTTTGTCTAGGTTTCTAGAAGATACTAAGATGACTTTTCCCCCATGCCTTCTTAGTAAAGTATTTATGTAACTGTCAACTGAACAGTTAGTAGAAGGGCTGACATTTATGGAGTCCTAGGCTCCGTAGGAAAAAGCAACTGGGAGTCAAAAAAACAATTATCTAAGAATGTTAGAAAGGTCAGCTACTAAAAACTATAAAAAGTTATTACAGCTAGACTTGTTTGGAAGACAAAGGCAAAATCATGGCAATATATAAAGAAGCACCACCATCACCTACTTTCTAGCCCCAGCTGAACTGTCTTTTATGCTTCCTATCAATGAAGATAGCTATTCCACACCGAGCAAATGTATGGCATGGAATGGATCATTGCTGCTTTAAGGAACTTGATTTTGATCACAGCTATGTGCAATTTTACACAACTCTAGGATGTGTGCACGTAACCTGAGTATGCTGGACAATTAACCCCCTCAAAGAGAAAAAAAATGGTTTTGAAACCCTTGCTCTGGAGAATGAGTTTTTTATTAGCTGTTTTATTAAAGGTAGGAGGAGACAAAGTGCCATGTACTCTTTTCCTTCCTCACACTTTGCTCTGAGCAGGTTTTAGGTGTTTTGTTGTTGCTTTTCCGATTTCTGCTACTACTGCATGTCAGGGAATGGTCCTCAACCTAAATTCTGGTGGTGCCATTTAGCAAAGAGGATTGGATGCATCATGTGTACTTCAATAATAACATGTAGTTAAATTTCACTTGTCAAACCCCAAAGAGGAAAACGGATTATAATTGCTTTAGAAGATGGAGTGCGTGTAACTCTTAGCAACAACCTGCAGATAACCTCTCTGTCATTGATGCCCTTAGAAACCTCCTTTAGAATCACAGCAGCTAAACTCAGCCCTGGAAAACCCCCTGGAGCACAGCTCCAGCTCGACTCTTATTTTGGAGAGCCTTCCGTCTGAATTGACTCAGTGACAGCCGTTTTTTTGTCAGTTGAAGGTCTACAAACACTAAAAGGCTTTCCCTGGGAAGGACCATCAAAGGTGGAGATCTCTTTCACAGGCGAGCTCAAACTGTCACTGACTTTCAAATTTAAAAAACTAACAAACGTAAAGATTCAGAAATAGTGGCCAGTGTAGGAGATGGTATTGTCCAGACTGCTCACACCTGATTCCAAACCAACCTCTTAAACAAAGAAAGTTCTAGATTCCATGAACTCAACTGTGATGTTTGCAAAGAAGAAAGCAGCAGCACAGAACTGAAAATCCATATAGTAAGTTGAGTCTGGCCATTCTCCCCAGTAGGTTTTTTCCTTAATGTCTTCACGCCTGTAGCATAAAAAGATTCACCTTATTTCAACCCCAATCTGTTCATGGACAAGTAATATTGTAGTACTGAGACATTTTTACAGCTCCATCATCAGTCTTCTTGACAACAGTTGCTCAGTGGGGTGAATAGTCAGACTTCAGTTCTACTTGGCCAACAGGGCTGGGCATAAAAGCAAAGCCACATAACAAGCTCACAGAATCAAAAGTCAGAGTGAGCTCACAAAATCAAAAGTCAGAGTGAGTTCCTTCATCGTACTCCTCTGGACTGACTCTAATTCCCCAAATCTAATGTGAAGTCCACTGATGCAAATCTCAGTAAAAATGCTTGAGAGGTTGTATATTGTCGAAAACAACCTGAAGAAAAACCCAGCACTATTGGAAGAGTCAACTTCATTAGGCAAGAACTAGTTTACTCGTGGCATAGTTTTAAAACTAAGAACCAGTCTTCGGTTTTAAAATCTTAGCAATTGCATTTTATTTTAACGTGAGCAGTAGATGCAAGTACTCTGTAAATTGTCCCTATTGACATCGCTTATCTCAGAAAAGTTTGAAGTTCCTCACATGTTTAGTGCTAATTTATCTGAGGTGGTAGAGCTTGTTAGCCATGTCCTTTAGGTGACCTACAAGACAGTCTTCCTAGACTCGTACTTACCAAGTATGAGGCTGAACAAATTCTTTCTCGGGCTCATACTTTTCAACTAGGAGGCTGAATGAATGACTTTTCTAGTTTCCATATCATGGAGTCTAAAAAAGGGGTCTAGAATCTTGCTTCTTTAATAAATAGTGGCGAAAAAGGATTATCATGCTTGCTTTACTAGAAAAGCACTCCCTTTTAATTAAACATTTTATTTGGGGAAACAAAAATCTTATGACAACCCATCATTCAGCTGTATTAAGCATACTTATACATATTTTGCCATCTACGTTTCCAAAACATTTCCTTTCTACTTGAACTCTTAGTATCAGCTCCTCTTTCCTCCCTCCTCTCCTTTCCCCTCCCACCTTCAAGAATCCTTGTTATTGCGAGCACCTCCTTTTTAGGTCACCCAAAAAAAAGATAATACTTCTGTGACGCATTTTAAACCAATAATAGCACTAATAGCAGAGGACTGTGCTGTATATTTTATTTGGACTCATCTTAATATTAGGTGCCATTGAGTGAGTTCTGATCATAGCAACTCTATAAACAAAAGAAGGAAACACTCTCCCATTCTGTACTATCCTCACAATTGTGCTTATGTTTGAGCCCATTGTTGCAGCCCTGCTGTCAGTCCATTTTGTTCAGGGATGTCTTCCTTTTCCCTGCCCCTCTACTTTACCTGGTATAGAGTTCTTCTCCAAGAACTGGTCTCTCCTGACAGCATGTCTGTGTTAGCATTAGATTAGAGAAACAAATTCATAGAGACACTCAAGGCTTATATAGACACTGAAAGGCTTATATAAAGAGCTATTGTACATTAAGAAAACATCCCAGACCAGTTCAGATCGAGGGCATAAGTTCTCTATGAGCCTATATGGCACACACCAATCAATAAAGTCCTCTTCGGACTCACGAAACACATACACTAATGCCAACTGCAGGAAGAGCACAGGCCAGTCGGTGGGAAATCTTGTGGATCCTGTGGTGTTGTAAGCATCTCAGCACTGGCTAAGGGCACTGGCGCAGCTTCATGTGTCTTGTCAGCAAACATGCCTCGCTGGGAATGAGCTTGCGTCCCATTTCCCATGAGCTATTTATTTCCTTATTGCCTCCAAATGAGGTCATCAATCTATAACCTGATTGACAAGTCAAACTCCACCCCTTCGCTCTTAATCCTTTCAAATTGACAACAGTTTATGTAACTACCACAATGTACAAAGTACGTGAGATAAAGTCTCACAACCATCCTTCTTCCAAAACAGATTTGTTTTCTAGACAGTCTGCGGTCCTTCCAGTATTCTGCGCCAGTACCATAATTCAAATGCATGCATTCTCCTTTTTTGTTTTTTTGACCTTCCTTTTTCAATGTCGAACACCACATGCCCATGAAGCCATTGAAAATACCATGACTTGGGTCAGGCACACTTTAGTCCTAAAAGTAACATTCTTGCTTTTCCAAACCCTAAAGACACCTTGTGTAGCAAATTCACTTAACCCAACTCCTTCTTTTGATTTCTTGGCGGCTGCTTCCTTGAGCGTTGATTGTAGATCCAAACAAGATGAAACATTTTTGACTAATTTAATCTCTTCTCTATCTATCATGATCTATATTGGTCTAATTGTAGGGATTTTGATCTTATTTTGAGTTATAATCTGTTCTGTGGGCTGAAATCCTTCATATTCCTCAAGAAGTGCTTCAAATATCCTTCTGTTTCAGAAGGCAAGATTGTGTCATCTGCATACTACAGTTTGTTAATAAGTCTTCCTCCAATCTTGAAACCACATTTTTCCATATAATCCAGCTTCTCTGCATACAAATGGAATACACAGGGTAAGAGGAAAGAACCCTGATGCATGCATACGTTTCTTGATTTTAAATCAAGCAGCTTCCCCTTGTTTTGCATTTTATGTTTACTTAACTTTTACAGTTTTCCAAACGTTGCCAATTATGCATTTTGGGTCTACTAATTTACTTAAACAGATAGTCCTTGTTATAAGTCTTATCATAGTACTGGACATTATACTTATTTTTTAAATTAACATCTGTAGAAATAATTCAATATATATAGTCAAGAAAAGGAAGCAGTCAGTTGAGGCTAATCACAAATATTCTATTTGTTTCTTGTTGCCTTTAGGCTCTCTTCACGAACAGGGAAGACTTTGTTGTTGTTGTTGTTGTTGTTATTGCACAACATAGAATCCAACTTATAAAGATCATATAGGATAAAGTAGAAGTGTCTTATATGGTTTCCTATGCAGTAATCTTTAACATGAGCAGATGGTCAGGTCTCTTCTGTGATGCAGCAGCAGGTTTAAACCAAAAATCTTTCTCTCATCCATGGAGCATATAACCATCATACCACAGGAACTCCATGTCAGAGTGTAATGCTCTGTAATCTGAGTCACTGAACTTAAGCATTTAAGTACATCCTCAGTTTAGAGGAGTTAGCTGAAATGACATTGCATAAAATGGTGTCTACTGTGTCTATCTTGATAAAATATGTAGTTTTATGCTTCGGTGTTCAGTTCACACTCCAGAGTGCAGAAGATCAGGTTCTAACCCCAGTGACATTGTGGAATTGCTAATCTCTTACTTAGTTTTGCAAAACGAAGACAAAACCACTTCCTATCTTATGGTGCCACTTAGCACAGGACCGCCACATGATAAGTATACCTTCAGCTCATTGCAAAACTGGTTCTGTTCTGAGGGAGTGTGGCAGTTACACAATCTGTTGTCAATTGGAGAATACTAAAAGTGAAGGGGTAGAATTTAGCCTATCAATCAGGGCATAGTTTGATGGTCTCATTTGGAGATGCCAAGGAGATAAATAGGTCACTGGAGGCAGACCCATGCCAACTTAAAGCCTGATGAAGCTACAGTGGTGCAGCCAGAACCTGGAGCTGGAAAAGTCACATGGAGACCCACACTGAGATGCTTCTACTGCCACTGGATATACAAGACTTTCTGCCCAATGGTCTGTGATCTTCCTGTATTCAGTGTTATTACATGTATTTTGTGATTCTGAAGAGGAATACAGATTGGTATCGGACATATGGACTAATATCAGACATATGCTCTTGATCTGGACGGGAATGGGAAGTTCCTCAATATTCAATTGCTCTTATAAATTAGGCTCTTTCTTTTTAATTATAATGATTTTATTGGGGGCTCGTACAGATCTTATAATATCCCTTATATCATTTGTATCAAGCATATTTGTACACATGTTGCCATCTTCATTTTCAAACTATTTTCTACTTGAATCCATGGTATAAGCTTCTCTTGACCCCTCTTTTTTTTAATAAATTATTTTATTGGGGGCTCATATAACTCCTACCATGATCGATACATAGGTCAATTGTATGCAGGTCACATTTGCACACTTGTTACCATCATCACTCTTGAAACATCCTCCCTCCACTTAGGTCTCCAGTACCAGTTTCCTATATTTCCCCTCCCTCGCCACTCCCCCTCCTCCATGAACTCTTAACAATTTACAAACTTTTATTATTTTTTTCATATCGGACACTGTCCGATGTATCCCTTTATCCACTTCCCTGTTGTCTGGACCCCAGAGAGGAGGTTATATGTCGTTCCTTGCAATTGGTTCCCCATTTCTACTCCACCCTCCCTCCACACTCCCACCACTGGTCCATAGGGATCATCTATCCTGAATTCCCCATGTTCCCTGCTCCAGTGTTCATCTCCTGGTCTAGTTGGATTTGTAAGGTGGAATTGAGATCATGATAGTGGGTGAATGAAGCATTTAAGAACCAGAGAAAAGTTGCACATCTCATTGTTACTACACTGTAACTTAACTGGCTCATCATCTCCCTGGAATCCCTCTGTAAGACGATACTGCTTCACCTACTGATGGACTTTGAGTCCCCAACCTGTACTCCCCCTCATTTATAATGATGCAATTTTTAGTTCTTTGGTTTCTGATACCTGATCCCTTCCATACCTCGAGGTCACCCAGACTGGTATGTTTCTTCCATGTGCGCTTTGGTGCTTCTGAACTAGATGTCTGCTTGTTTACTTTCAAGATAAGCCTTTAAGATCCCAGATGCTACATCTTTGATAGCCGGGCACCATCAGCTTTCTTCACCACATTTGCTTATGCACACAGTTTTTCTTTAGTGATTGTGTGCTTACTGGAAGGTAAGCATTATGGAATGCCAATTTAATAGAACAAAATTTTCTTGCACTGAGGAAGTATTTGAGTGGAGGTCCAATGCCCATCTGCTTCCCTAACACTAACCCTGTAAGTATATGCACGTTGATCTATTTTTCCATCATCATCATATATAAATATATTCACCTATGTACATAGTTTTATTTAGACCTATATAAATGTCCTTTACCACCACCACCACCCAGTTCTTTCCTCTATTTCCTTTTACTGTCTTTTTATCCCACTTTCATGCTCATCCTCCATTTGGGTTTCAGTATTTTCTCTCTGTTACATTACTCTTACTCAATCCCTATCAGACCTCTCACACCCACCTTGTCACTGATTTTGAATCATGTATTCCCTTATCCCTGGACTGGTCAACACCACCTTCTTTCCCCCTCTTCTCCATCTTCCATGTCCCTCTCCCCCCTAGAACCATCAGTCCTATCATTTTTTATTCCAGACTGTTCATCCAACCTATCTTATCTAGATAGACCTCCAGAGATAACAATATATACCCAAAAAAAGGCATCCTAAGATGAAGCAATCAAAGAAAATAAAATGATAATAACAATAACAACAAAACACCCCAATGTCCAATATATATAAATAAGTAAAAAATAATAACAAAATACAAACCCGTAAATAGTTCAAAGTCTGTTCGTTGACCTCCCTCAACCCCTGGTTGAGTCGGATGCTACACCCTGACTCCAGAGTATATCCTTGACACTTCATCGAGAACTCTATGCTCTGTTGTACACCCTTAGTGTTTTGCCATGGTGTGGCTGGGTCAGACAGGGTATAATCCTGACGTTGTTTCTCCATGGTTATCCACCAAAGGACCTTGGGTAGCAAGGAATGCCATGTTTCTTAGTGGGGTTGGCCATATGATTCTCTCTATACATTGGCTGTTCTGAGTGGGAATATCATCCTCAAGGCTTGAAGTGCCAGGATGAACTCCAGTCTCTCTTTCTCCCCCTTCATTTGTTCTCACGTGCTCTAGTCAGACATGTCCTACTCCCCAAGCTGCAGCTTCAGTGCTGACCTCCAAAGCAAACTCCCCTGGGGGGAGAGGCGGCTGCCCCTATAGTTGGGATTGGGGTCGGGTGCTCCACTGGTTCCCCTCTCCATGCCGTCATGCTGCATTCACATCCTAGAACACCAGGTTTAAGTTTGGCCCCTCTTTCCCTGTGGGGATATAAATAATATGCCCCTCCTTGGGTGGGTAGTACCCCATTCCCTCTCTACACATCCCATCTACCCCTCAACCCTACCCCTGTTGACTACCATTTGTAGCCCTGGATTTGGTCTGGCCCCTACCACACTACCTGCCCCCCACCCCATGATTTTCTGTATACAGAAGTTTTTCCCAGATGCCCCTCTTATAAAGCTCTTTCTTATAGACATGTGAGTACCTGTGAATTTGTTACTCTAGTCTACCCGGATTAACACAGGAAGCCTGTTGTATGATTCCCTGGCCTGCATATAGCCAAGAGATAAAATTTCTTCTTTAGCCTCACTCTTTTGTCCCTCTCTAAGAATTTTTGCAAAGTTTTATTAAAGTGATCAGCTATTAGTAATCATAAGGATGCATGAAACAGTAGACATAATGCTCAGATTATGAAAGAATTGCTTCTAGAATGTTTAAAGACATTATGAGAGTATACAAAAGCAAAAGGTGGCCTTCAAAACTAAAGTCTAAATCATCCTCTAACCCAGAACTCCCAATCTCTAAAAATTACCACATTAATAAACATTGCAGACTGATTGATCAATATGTGAAAACACTAGCCACTACCTTTACTTTTGGCTAATATTTTCACACATAGGGTGTCTATGAATAAGTATTGACTTGACGGCAGTGAGGTTTTTTAAACTTTACTATTAATATGTTTAATTATCTTGTTAATGCACCAACATTAGACCATTGCCTCCAAGAAATTACTTTAGATATTTGAGAATATTCAAAGTTATGCATAAAAATTCAACAGAGCATGTCTGCTTTGATCCTGAGTTCACTCAACCCCAACATCCCCTTCTCCTTCCTGTGTTCCTGGTATTCTTCTTTGATGGGCATGGTGGATGCCAAAGGAGTCTTTAGGAACTTCCTCCTTTCTAATCTCCTGTTTTGTATCCATATACTCTCAGGCATGTCCTTCCAGGAGTGTGGCTTGGAAAACTATGGGGAATAAATGCCTTTGGTTGAATCACCTGCCAACACAATAGGAATTTCACATCCAGAATCTTTTTTTTCAAACCCACCTTTCGACATACCACGAAATCATAATAATTATGATTGAGTTGTACAATGTAAGTTATAACACCAAAAACGTTCAAAAAACTATAAGCAGGAATGATTCATTATTGTACTAATATTCTCAATCTTCCTTCCCTCCCTTCCTCATGTCAGTCTTTTACCTTCTGCTTTTTAAAAAGAGCTATAAAATTTTGCCTATCAGATGCTAATTGGCTCCAGTCCAGTGAAAATAACTTATAAAATAAAAGTGCTTTAATCTGTATTTTTTAAAAGCATGCCGAGTCTTGACTTTCTCTTTGAACGCTCCTTTCCCTCCCTTTCGCCTCCCAGAGAACGGCTGCCATTCTCACCCTTCATCAAAGACTTCCTTCTCATTTGCCTCTTTTCCCAAGAAAAGGGAACCCCTCTTTCCCAAGACTGAATTACTTCAAGAAGAACTAGATCAAATTCAGACCCCCAAGCCCCACAACAGCCTTAGAAAATAATTGTTTAATAAACTTTAAACAACAATCTTGATATTGTACCTTTAAAATCCTTCTCAAGTTTGTCTGCTGGTTATCATAATTTCTTCCCATGGCCCATATTAATTAGACAAAGCTCATATATTTCAAGAGGATAGGAGAATCCGCATAAGGACTGAATTTGAACAGTACATAATTACAAATACTATGCGTTTAACATCTCCTCCCCACCCCACCCCCAAAATCTGTGTATTATTTTGTTAGAATTAACTCATCCATATGGTTAAGTGTCGGGTGTTTTTTATCTTCAGCCTCAGGACAGCAGCGTGTAATGGAAGCACCGCAGCCAAGAGATATTGATACACAGACGAAGAGTCAGGACCAGGCAAGCAAAGCCCCTATCTGATGAGGCAAAGTACATTTTTGGCTCCAGTCTTATTGTATACAAAGTAGGTCAAGAAAGCTATGTGAACTTTCAAGAAGGAAAAGAAAATGTTTTTACACTGTTATGACAAGACTACCATGCGCAGCTTGTTACTGTGGAAGGAGAAGAGAAAATATTTCACTCTCTCACGGTAAGATCGGCTCCTCCCAGATGCCGTGGGTGACGAGGCCTTCCTGAGCAGAGGGGGCAGGGAAAGACATTCTCGCCCGGGCGGAAGGAGACAGAGAAAGGAGAATTTTAGAAATGTATTCCAGATTTTTTTTTTTATATTCCAGATTTTTAACACAGGGGGAGAAACGGCATTTCAGTGATTCTTACTCTCTCCAGGGTCCCCCTCATCGGAGTTGTATTTCATTTCCCTGCCCTCCGTCTGAGAACGCCCTTCCACGCAAATCATTGCACTGGACACTGTCGTTACCTGGACAACTGAGGTATAGAAAAGAGTGGCGGGGCAGATAAAGTTCCCACAGAGATTCTTATTGTTCCTTCATTGAGTGTCCACAAGTGAAGGCAACAGTTCAGATTACACAGAGATTTCCATTCTAAATAAACCCCTAATTAAAAATAAAACCCTCTGCCTACTAGCTCGTAACTTTCACCGGCCTCTTTTTCCCTTTGAGCTCAGTCGTCTCACATTCGGTCTGTGCCCAAAGGCAGATCACACTGGAAAGTCTGAAGTGCTGTGCAATGAGGTAAGAGTGGGGGAAATGTTCTTTCTCCGTCTTTCACTTGATCTTTTTTACATATACATATATCTATATCTTAATACAGATGCCCATCAATAAGAGTCCTTGAATCTAAAGAAGGTAGACATGGCTGTCGTTACCTAACTGCCTGCTCTGAACACCACTGGTCTAAAAGAACGGCCCTTTGACCATAGGCCCACATCCCCAGAACGCCCCTGAGCTTTCGTCAAGTTCCCTTGGAAAATATCATAAGGAAAGACTATTTGCTGGAGAAAGTCACCACGATTGGTTGGCAAAATGGAGCCTCCCTGAAAACCCGGGAATCCCTCAACAAAAGGATGGATCCCTACAATGGGCTCCGCCATGTTGAAGACCACACAGATGCTGGGGAACGGAGACACGGTCACTAGCCATCAGACAAGGAGTAGATCATTGCATCCATCCTCTGCTGGTCAGTCACGTGGTCATTTCTAACTGTAGCAAGTGCTTCAGAATGTTCTCTAGCTGAGGGTCCAGGAAGAAAAACTAGCCATTTCTGTGAACAACTAACCAGATCACTCCAGGGGCATGAAAGTATAGATGGAGTGGAAGGAAAAAGAGAGATTTCAGAGCAGACGTCCAGGATGGCAGAATTCACCAGTAGATGAATAGCAGAAATGTGGGTGAAGGGAGACAACAGACGGTGTAAGATTTGAAATAACAACAATATACAATTGATCAAGGGTTCGCAAGGGTGAATGGGTGAGGGAGAGGAAGGAAAAAGAGAGGTTATACCAATGCTCAAGTAGAAAATGTTTTGGAAATGATGATGGCAACCTATGTACAATTGATGTATGGGATGTTATAAGACATCTAAGAGCCTCTAACAGGGCTGAGCCATGGTGGTGTAAGTGGCTGAGTGCGGGACTGCTACCTGCAGCCTTGGCGGTTCAAATCCAGCAGTGGCTCTTAGGAGTAGCGCTGGGTAGCTCCCACAAGAGGGCAGTGATGCCACCCCCCAAAAAACAAACCAACAAAAAAAGAGTCATAAAAAAAAAGAGCCCCCAACAAAATGATTTTAAAAGAAAGAAGAGAAAATGGAAACTGGAGATGCCCGGGATGTTCAGAGTTATAATTGAAAGTGAGGCATTTGTGGGACAGCTTGTCCCCAGTTCCATAAATAGCAGCAAGTCAGGTGACTCTTCTGGAAGAAAATGGACCAAATGGAAAAGATGATCCATTTGGTAGCTGAGAACAAAAGGCCATTAGCACCATAGGAGATGAGCCCAAACCTTCTAAAATTAGCCACATAGTTCCGGTGTAGCGAAACTAAAAATAAAAAAATAAAAAATAAAACAAAATCTGACTGCCATTGAGTCAATTCCTACATGGAGGAAAAAAGTGTCCTCTTTCTTCAGTGAATCTGCTGATGGTTTTGAACTGCTGACCTCGTGGCTAGCAGCCGAATCTGTAATCACTCTTCCAGTTTAGTTAAGATGTTCCTAAATATTTCCACATGCCTGATGCAAACCAGCAAGCAATGCCTATGAGTGTTCTTCAGACCTAGGGTGGATGTCTGGTCTAGAGTTCAATTTAAACGTTGGAAGCCGTCATGTGAAAATATCTGGATTTCTACTTCCTCTTTAAAAATCGTAGACGCTGGTACTATTCATCCTTCGTACTTGTGTAGCAATAATCAGACAACCTATGTAGCCACGAGGAGGAGCCCTGGTTGCGTGGTGGTATTAACCACAAGATCAGCAGTTCTAAAGCACCAGCCACTTCATGCGTGAAGAGGAGGCACTGAGTCTGGAAAGAGTTAGACTTGTAAACACACAGGGCAAATTTGATCTTGTGAGTAAAATGGACTCCATGGCAGTACTTTTTTTTTTAGTTAATAGGTTACTTTTGTTTTTGTTTTGAGTGAAGTAGTTGAAATCTCTTTATCCAGAGTATACTTTCTCCAATATACTAGAGCCCATATTCTTACAGGATTTCACAGCAATTCCCTATCTTGCTTTTGAATTTGCAACTTGTCATGTAAAAAGATAAAGTCTCCTATTCAGGAAAATAACAAGAACACTAATTCAAGGATTTGATCATTTTCCAAGTGCGATGGGGGGCCTCACACATTTCTTGGATTGTGAATTGGTTTGAAGACAGAGCTCAGAACACCTAGCCCATACTCAGTAATTTGCCAGTTAGGGCCTTTGGCTCGCATACTACAGCAAGTTTATAAAAAGAAAGATTCACGTGAAAAGCATCACGAGGGAAGAAATACACAATAAGATATTGCAGCAGCCTCTCAGACTTGGCACAGAACCTACCAATTCCTCAGACAGACAAGCCTAGAGAGAAATGAGAACAAGTCCTTACAGCCTCCAGCCAGGGAGCTCGAGATGGTCTGTGGAGTAACTGCTAAGAGTTCCCAGAGACCAGCATTGATGAAAGGGAATTCCCCCAGGTGATGTGACAAGAAGTCTCATTCGCCACCACTTCCTACAGTGCAGGAGTCTTTTGAATTTGCTACCTGTTGTGTGGTTGTCATGTAAGACCGGAGAGAATTGAGATGAACTGAAAGGAACTTCGCTGAAGTTACGGGACCACCTTTGGTAGCAGGACCAGGAAACATCCTGGCCTTCCTCGAGCTCTGTGAAGAGGATCTGGCCCTGTGGGAGGCACCGCGCAGTACTCGACTCAATCGAGCACATAAACAAGTCTCCTGTGGATGATTCATCCTTGCTGAGAGGCTGCCAGGGGAGAGAAGGGGCTCCAACAATGCTCCAGTCAACGCTAAGAGTGAACCATCAGGGAAACAAGGCTCTGACGTGAGCTGCGGGCCAGGCCGAAGGGGAAATGTTGGCAAGGTGGCTGGTAAGGGCCAGGCATGTCTGGGCTCAGCAAAAAGGTGTTAGTTTAGCCTGCTAATATTTTTCTTGGAGAACAATAAAAGTCTTGCTAGGAGGATCTTGCTAGTGTCTCTTATCCTAACACTTGCCTCTACTCTCTCAGTGTAACACTTCTCTCTATGTGCTCTGTTTGCCAAAGGTAGAGGAGAGGCCATGTTCTTTTCTAACATTCTCTAGGAAAGCTAATTCAGGGGTCCAGTCATCTTCAAGAGCCCTGGTGGCACTGCATTCAAGCACTCGGCTGCTAACCAAAAGGACAGTAATTTGAGCCCACTAGCCATTCCAGTGGAGAAAGATGTGTCAGTCTATTTCATCAAGGTTACAGCAATGGAAGGCCTGTGGGACAATCTTACCCTTTCCTACAGAGACATCTTTCCCCCAAACACATTGAGTCCAAATCAAGTTAGTAGCAGTTAATGGCATTTCTGATCTGGAGGTCTGTTTCAAAATCTGACTATGCCTAATGCATTTGTTCAACCAACATGTATTAACTGGCCACCGGTTATGTGCTTAGTGATAGATGTCAAGCAATAACTTACAGATATTTGGCTTTTGTTTTTATAGCATTTTCTCTCTTTGGGGGAAGAAAGATGCAAAACAAATAGCCAGCATATGTATTATAAGGTGGGTCTGGTTTTTGGTAAGGGCATGAACACAGTGTTGTAGTAGAAAATCTCATGTCAGTCAGGAAAGTGTTTCAAAAGTAACTAAGACATTTAGAAAAATAAGGGGCAAATGATGAGATGAACAGCTAAGAGATTGTTTCAGACTGGGGAAACAGTATGAAGAGTCTTTAGGTCTCTGATTGCTCTGGGAGAACTTATTGAGAACCTGACTATGATCTGCCAGATCCTTAAGGACTACACAGATGGACCTGAAATCGAGCTGAGAAAAATCCAGAAGGAATTTATTTCTGGCATTTTTCTAGCTCTTTGGTCTCACGGGGGTCTCTCTGGTTTATATAGGAACCTTCACTGCTGAGAGTTTCAGAGCAAAACAGAATCTATTATCAGCACAAGTCGTGATCAGCTTGAAAGGGCAATGTGCTTGCTGAATTGGACTCATGAAATACCCAGCTGCATGAAGCAGACAGGAAACGGGTCAGAACCAGGCACATGAGTGTTTTCAGTAGGTGTGAGTATTTTTTTCCCTGTTTCTTACCACCCCCACACCATCCAATCACAAGGGATCAAAATGGAGCCAGGAGGGTGGCTCTTTGCGCTCTGGGATAGTGGGAAGTAGAGGGAGAAGAGTTAATTAGTAGGAGAGGAACACACATTCACAGTTGGCCTGGTGGAAAGGTTTAGGATAGAAAATGTTTTTCATAGCCAGGTAGTTAGCATAGAGTCCTAAGTTCAAGCAAGAAAATCAAATCAGACATCCAGACAGGGAGGATGCTCTTTTAACCATGGACAAGACTCATCATTTTGATTTGGCAAGCCTTAGGGGTATTGTTCTGGGACATATCCTTTAGAGTCCAAGGATGCTGAGGGGGAAGCATTGGTTTTCATTGCTATGATTATCTGCTAAGTAGATACCCTGAGGCATGGGATGGATTTTCAGTCTTGTGCAACTGAAGGTAAATAAATTTCATAAAAGATAATATCCCTGTCCCAAGTGATCTCTTTGTGGTAATGGTAGACCATTGTGGACTCATTTTTAAGAGAGTATGATGGCGTTTATGAGAGCTTAAGGGCACTTGATAAATCCCGAATAATGAGTCTGTTTTATTTGGCATTTATCGAAAAAGCACCAACTGTCTCTAGCAAAAGGACACGCATTCCTTGGTGTTCATGTATCGAAGCCTGAGCTGCGCACTATTCCACTTAGATTCGGAGCTTTCCATTCTTCCTGGTCCAGGTTTTGTTGCAAAAGACATCCACCACAACCTGCACGGTAAGGCCCTCGGCTAGATAGGATAATACAGTGGCTGCAACATTAGGCTCGAGCGTGACAACGGTGAGGTGGTACAGGTAGAGGACGGTCTTTTGTTCTGCTGTAGACAGGGCTGATGCACTGACTCAAGTGCATGCAATGATAACAACACTGTACACCCATCCGAAGAAGGAGCTAAATCGAGAAAGAATTAAATGCAAGCTTTTCCTCAGGTTGCCACTGACTTGACCTGAGCTTCATCTGGAACTTGGCTATATCACTCTACTTGTCCTAAGGCTACATGTGTGCTTGTCTGTTTTAAGGAAATATTTTGACCTAAGAATACTCTTAGTGGGCTGAGGCCTGGTGGCGTAAGTGGTTGAGTGCGCAACTGCAGCCAGTGGGCTTGGCAGTTCAAATCCAGGGGTGGCTGGGTAGCGCCCACGACCTCCAGAGGCAGTGATGCCCACAAAAAATATCTATACTCTTAGTGTTTTAATATGATGCAGTTGAACTGTGGTGCTGAATATTTAAAGTCCTATAGGCTGCTACAAGAGCCACCTGCCCTGTCTTGGAAGAAGTAAGGTCAAAGTCCTCCTTGGAGGCAAGGATGGCGAGACTGCATCTTACATGCCTTGGACATATTGTCAGGGAGACCAGTCCCCGGAGAAGGACCTCCTGCTTGGTAGAGCAGAGGGCCAGCAGAGCAGAGGCAGGTCCTCTCTACTAAGGATGGACACAATGGCTCCAAGAATGAGCGCGTGCACAGGAACAATTGTGAGGTTGGTGCTGGGCCATGCAGTGTGTCGTTCTGCTGTGCAGAGGGTCATGATGGGTCACAACCCACTCAAGGACCCTGAACCACAGCATCATCGAAGATGTCCTTTGCGGACCTCTACACGTACACACAAATGTATGTGCAGGTGTGTGTGTGTAAGTGAGAGAAAGAGAGAGAGAGAGAGAGAGAACTAAAGAGAAAGGAGGAGGAATGGGGGGGGGGGACAGAGAGGAGGAGAGAAAGAAAAACAGTGTGTTTGCCTAAAGAAAACCTCATCACCCAGGTTCAGCAACAATGAGGTCGTGAAGCAAGCAGCTTTCATCCGCAAATGCCTCCAAACAGACTCAGGCAGAAATTTAACAAATGTTTGACTTGGTCCCCCCTAAGGTGGTGAAAACATGGTTTTTTTCTTGCACACTTTAAGCATAGTGCAAGACTTTCCACAAACCGATAACATAACTCTGAACACGTCGGCAGACGCAACTCTTCAAGTCTGAACGACTCTTTTGCCTGCGGTTCTGAACAGGAATATTGTGGAGCAGCAAGAAGACTGCAGAGGTAAACATGCAGGGTGCTGAACAGCTCGTGCCTCTCTCCACAGGACAGTCAGGCACAGCAGAGGGAACTGGAACTCTTCCTTTGTGCTTCCAGCCACAGTAGCTGGACCCACTTAAAAAAAAAACAGCAAGATGAATTGGGTCAAAGACTCACTTGTTATTCCTTAAGATATGGAAGGGTCTCTTTCCTCACCTAACAATGTTTGATGCTAGCTAGACGAGAAAGCAGGCGTTGGGAAGGAATGATGGGCAGCAGAATGACAGAACTAGTGGATTGTCGTTCATGTTTGAGATTTTTCATGCTGAGGACTGGCCACACCAGGCCAGGAACATAATTCATCTTTTACCCTTAAGGAAGCATGCTCTAGACTCAGCAAATAAATAGGGAAATCCAGCAAGAAAACACGGGCCTAATCCTTACAAGCACAAGAAACCAATTTCTGCCAACCACCTGCACGGACTTGAAAATTGGCCTCCAGAAAGGAAGCCCGGATGTTGACTTGTGAACCTCTCAGCAAAGGATGCAAGTGAGCCCTGTCTGACTCCAACTCAGATTCTGAAGCTACAGCACCCTGAGATACGTGGGGATGGTCCTGAGATACTTCACTGGTTACATAATAGTGGAAAACTCAGGCAGAGGTTATATTATAGATTGAATCATACGGCCCCTCCACCCCCAATTTTTGCAGGAAAAAAATTTGTCGTCATGTCTCTGGGATTGTGATTGTTTGGAAAGGAGTTTTGTCCATGGGGTCATACCAGAGTAGAGTTTGTCCTAATTCACTTTGATTTATACAGTGGATGAAGCAGACACAGAGGCACACAGGGGCTTAAGAGACCCTATGAAGATGTACATCAGACAGCTGCGTCTACATGTCCAGATCATCAGGGTTGTCAGCAGGCACAGAAGCTGAAACAAGCACATAAGGACCTCCCTGAGAGCACCACACCCTGAATTCACATTTCCACTTACCTTAACTCTGAGAGCATACATTCCTGTTCTTTAAAGGCGGGGGGGGGGGGCACTCTCCAGGGAGTGCGCTCATCAACAAACATGCATCAGTGCGAAGCAAGCATAGCATGCAGGATGAAGAGAACAGATTATGCCATGGTGGAAACAGGGAAGATGGCAGGATGGTCATTTTGAAATAGTTTTTTGAGCCCCTAGAGGTTTCTCTTTCTAAAGTTCTCCATGGCAGCTACCCTCGACAGACGCAATGTGTGGGACCACCAACCCTCAGGGAGAAACTATACTATCTCCCCCACCTATGCTGGTACAATGGGCTTAAGCCATAGAACAAGTGTGAGGCTGGCACACGACCCAGAAGTATCTCATTCTGTGGTATATCAGGTCACTAGGAGTCCAAACCCACTCCAGGGCACCTGACCCCAACAGTACAGGCTAGCCAAGGGAAGGACAACACACAATGTGTGGATGGGATTCCATCACTAGAGCCCTCGTGCCTTCTCCGTCTCCTGCTCAGTCACCTATCGACTGGAGAAAGAGAGAGAGAGAGAGAGAGAGAGATTCTGCAAAAAATAAATAATAAAAATGAAGTACTCAGTGATTGTGACACATTCTCCAGTGATATCCCTACACCAAAAACATGTTGCAAACTGAGGCCCCATCTCCCCACCCCCTTCCAGGGAAATTACAATGAGTCTGTCTGGTCTCATAGCTTATGCTCTTCGAACTATTGAAATCACGCTGTAGCTGGTCAAACCAAGGGGGATAACAAGGCTATGCCTTAAATGCTAGGTCATAAGATCACCCTTCTTTGAGTGAAATCATGTGAGAAAATCACCAAATATTGACAAGCTGCAGAGTATTGTCTATTTGTGACTTATTTTTAGTGTTTTGGGAAACTAAACTATTCTTACAGACATTATTCCAGACCCTTTACTTCAAAAACACATGAAAGCGAGTGAAGGGGGCAAGTGGGAACCGAAAACACTGACAGCTCTTGTCATCTGGACAATAAGATGATAACACGTGACACTAATATTTACCCAGTGGTATACGGCTGGATGGAGAGCTTGGAAGCTGAATAAGACGCAAGCCATAGTTGCTATCATCCATCAGGGAGTGGCTGTCGAATGGCAAAGTAAGCTGAAACTTCTGTTTTCTGACTTCACACCTCATCTATCATAGTTTAAGCACAGCTGGAGATAAAATAAGAGTATCGTGATGGAGGCGGAGCTGGGCCCCATCACAGCAAGCGACTGGAGCTGTCAGCATCCTGGAATGTTCTGATCCTACCATCCCTTCTCTGTTTGTCCAGCCAAACCATCATTTTTCATGAAATGATGGGCATCATTTTCCCACACTCTTCTCTTCTTAAATCCCAGCACATCATTTTTTATGCCTCAAAGCTGTTGACCATATTCATATTTTCTTTGGCATTATTCTCTAATCATTAGGGGTATAGCCACCTTCTGGTCAGCATTGAATTGTAATTCCCTCGGTTCCTGGGGTTCTGATCGAGGCGGCTGGGTGAAGAGAGGGAGGGAAGTTAACAATGAGATAAAAGAAAATTTACTTAAATTGATATGGTGATGTTTGCATGATTCTTTTTAATATGTTTAAAGTATTGAATAGTAAGATATGTGACTTATATGTCCATAAATCATTAAATTTAAAAAGTGTAAGAACAACAAATTTTCTTTTATTTTGAATCAACCATTTCATTGGAGGACTCTTGCAAATCCATCATTTGCATCATTAACAATCTATCATTCAATTGTCTTAAGCACACTTGTACATATGTTGCCACTTGTGAACATTTCCAAGAGAATTTATTTCTAGTTAGGCCCTTGGTATCAAGCTCCCCTTTCGTTCCCCTCCCTCCCCAAACCTCCCACACTTGTGAGTCCTTCATTAATTATATATTGTTATTGTTATTTCATGTCTTGCATTGTCCATTATTTTCTTTCACATACCATGCACATCTTCGTCAGAGGTTGAGTGTGTCAGAGGTATCCAGAGCACACCTGACAGATAATTTGGCAAGAGTTTTCCCCAAGAGCTACCACCCAACAGAGATGTTTGGAAAAGCAATGGCTTATTTACACTGAGTGACATGGGAATTTTATTCACATCTATCTACTTGACTAAGAACCACTGGTTCTCAATTTTCTCTCAATTTTGCACAGTAACATTTCAAATCTGATTTCTTGCCACCTTTCCCTGGATTTGTGTCCCAAGCAGATGATCAAACTAAACAACAAGCTGCCATCGAGTCCTTTGCAACTGTAGCGACCTCGCAGAGGGTTCCCAAAACTCCTTCCAGGAGCAAGTAGTCTAATTGTTCTCCAGCAATGCAGCTGGTGGATTTGAACTTTTCAGTGAGCAGTCCACGACCCACCAAACAGGGTCACCAGGGCTCCAACCCAAGCAAATGAAGAACCTCTCATGGATGGAGAGCAGTCCAGTCTTACTAATCACTTTTTAAACTTCCAGATACTAAGGAAGCTGTCACTCAATTTGTGACCCATCAAAGCAAAAGCTCACTTTGTTGTCATAAGGCAGAACAGGACCTTCCAGGAATAAATTGAACTAGTCTCATCACAGCCAAACCACATCCATTAGACATAGAAGAGGATTTCTGAGCAGAGTGGTCAATAGACAAGAAGGTGCATTTCTCATGCTCAATTGTCTCTGCAGAAAAAAAGCTACTCCTTTGACAAAAGCAATAAATGTTATTTATGCTAGAAGTGTTCCAAATGACTTCTAACCAGTGAAGTCTGACACAGTGAGGATGACCTACATAGCCCCACTTTCCCTGGGCTTGAGGACTTTCTTGGTGCATGGGTTTTTCAAAGCTTGGTATCTGGTTCCCAGCAAACCAGGACATATTGGTCACTAGAGCCATTATTTTCCAGATTCTAAAAGTCATCCTTTGCAGCTTTCATCAGACTTACCTGTCTTTATTCTCCTTGCTTGGATCTTTGTTGGCAAAGTCGGTAAGCACTTGCCTGTTGTCTTTGGTATTACAGTCAAAATTCTCTCCCTGTCTAAGTCTTTTTAAGGTCCATTATTGAACCATCTTATCATTTCTTGTGACTCTTCCTTCTTGACATATGCCAACTTCCAGTTTCTAGCTCAGTCCTGATCTTCACTCTCAACAGCTGTCTTTCTCAAGGGCATCATCTATCCATTTGATGCCTTCATCCTTTTAGATTCTAAACTGAATGAAAACGAAGTCAAACTGAATGCTACCTCTTTTCCTGTTTTCTTTGTTTGGCACATCAGAGGTATGATTATGACTCTGCCTTCTTCTCAGACTTTCATCTAAGCTTTGATCCCCCCTTTTTCTCTCTACCATGACGTGCCTTTCAGTTTTAATCATTATCCCACACCTGTGAGAATAAACGATTGTTCTGTTGACCATCAATAGTTCATCCCTTCAATAACTCATGATTCAATCAACATATTTGTCACCACTTCTTCTGATCGCCTACCATGAACCCATCATGCACTCCTCTGCTCAAATACTTGTATGTAGCAGTTGGTCTTTCCCTCCTCTTCATCTGTCCAAGTAAAACACACAAACTCCAAATATATCTTCTGCATGATGCATCACCTGATGACTCTTGTAGAAAAAATACCACATATGCTTGATTATAAGTTGACCCAAATATCAGCCAAGGCACTTAAAAACTTGGCTTCTATAGGAGTATATATGGTAATCCTTCCCCACTAAATTTTCTGTATACTGACTAAGATTCTCCTATTTTTGTATTAGATTATTATTATTTCTGTGCATCCCTATGCATGTTATCTTTTCCTCTAGACCAGAATGTTCTCTAGGGTAAAGATGGTATATTATTAATTTTTTAATCCCCACTTAAAATAATGAATACATTTAGAACAAGATTTAACTGGATGATGAATACCATTGTTTGATTTTTAAAACTTCTCTTATATTTTCCACTCACATCACTCCAGGCTCATCAACAAGAAACAAAGGTCCTAAAAGCTAGAGATAACCACTCCATACTCTCATGGAAGTCACTGCAGATCGTCAGTCAGAAGAAACATCTCTAATGAGGGATTTCTGCAGGTCCTTTGGAACCAAAAAACAGGAGCCAAGCCTAAGCCCCGACTGTAGAGGATGCTAAGTGTTCTCTGTGGCTGTGCATGTCCACAGAGGCCTCATTCCAGTGCCTCCCACTTCATTCAATAAATATTTATTGAGTACTTACAATGTAGTTATATTGTGGTGGCAGAGAACACACAAAGTGATATTCAAAGTAGTTAAAATGAGTAAGACATCATAATGGCATGGAAATTATATTATGGGTTATGCTGGATTATGATAGTAACATTTTGAAGGACTTCACTGTTTCAGGAGTTACACAGTGAATTGTTAAGTTTGTAGAGAGTATTCAGGGGTTTTCAGTTGAGGGACTAGGGCAGCAACAGTGGCAGAAGGAACATTCAGAGGATTCTGGATCTACTGATGTGCAATAGTATCAGCTGTGAAATAACTAGGTTCTCTGATGTAAGCCAGGTGAAAATGAATCTTTGACAAAGTAAAGTGCAAAAGAAATGAAGGTTTTTAATCTTATGAAACTACAGTACAATAGGGTAGATAAATAATATTCAACTAATCATGTAAACAAGTACATATTAAATCACAGTTGCAATGAAAAATGCTATGGCTATAAACAATGTTAGAAAAAAAGTTATCCACTGCAATCAGAGCATATTATAGTAGAATCTGATCATGTTAGCTTGATCCTGGATTGTTTCCTAAATAAGGCTAGGATATGATGTGCAGGATGAGAGTCAATGAGGTAATAGAACAGCACTTTTAACAGAGACAACAGCATGTGCAAATGTCCTGTGGCCAGGAGCATGAAGAGAAGGTGAATGTGGCTAAAGGGAGAAAGGAGAACAGAAGATTATTTCAGAGAAAGAAGAAGCAAAATATGGTCCCACCATGAAGAATTTAGAGGGTGAGTGGAAAAGTATTGCTACAAAATCATAGAACCATTTGTTAAAAAAATATTAAAAATATTTTTTATTCCTTGATATATCCTCCAACTATAAAGTGTGAAAGGTGGTGATGCCATCTCTCTATAACATGGCCCACAGAGATCTCACTGTCATACTGGAAATGAAAGATTCTCCTGAAGATCAAACTTTCTCCTCTCACTGAATTGAATGGTTGTGCAGTAGAATGAAAAGTACATCGAAGTTAAAAATTATATGCTATCAGCTTCTCTCCTTGATAATTATACTCTGCAATTTATTTAGCACCAATCCTGAGAGTCAAGTGCCTGATGAATGGGCATGTCATAGTCACTGTATTCTTCATGTTCATAGTAATTCACTAAGATGAATTTTTGCATAGAAGAAATGGAGCTTACTTGCAAAAAAATCCATAGCCCAGGATTATAGTTCAAGTTTTTCTGAACCTTTCACTTTTGCTTTTAGTGCCATAATGGCAATTAAGTGTGAATATGTTGCCTCCTCCATGCTGCAAGCTAAGACATTCACAGCTAGTAAGAGACCACCTTTCCCGGGAAAATAATTAATGGAGGAGGTGCACACACAATACACACATGCATGCACACACACAGCTAACTACCATACAGCATGACATGGACTAATTGCACACAATAAAATGTCATATAAACTTTTCTTCGGGTAAAAGGAATGATATTCTATATTCAACATTGCATTTTATCGTTGTAAGGAATGGGAATTCCAGAGCACTCCATCGTGATTATGCAGAACCTATACATAAATCAAGAGACCGTCGTACAAACAGAACAAGGGCATTGCTCAAGTCCAAAAAGGTATGTGCCTGGCTTATATCCTTTTATCATACTTGAACAATATACACGATGAAGAATAACCTGAGAAACTGGAGTACATGAAAAAGACCATGACATCAAGATCAGAGAAGAGCTCATTCACAGCCTGGGATGTGCAGATGACACAACTTTACTTGCTGAAATCAAAGAGGACTTGATGCACTTACTGATAAAGACCAAAGACTAGAGCCTTCAATAGGAATTACATCTCAACATAAAGTAAAAATCTGGACTAATGCCACTACGATATGTGGAGAAAATATTGAAGCTGTCAACAATTGCATTTTACTTGGATCCACAATAAATTGCATTTTACTTGGATCCACAATAAATAATGCCCACAGAAACAACAATCCAGAAATCAGACAATGTGTTACAATTGGGAAATTCTGCTTCAAAATATTTCCTTAAGTGTTGAAAGTGAAAGATGTCACTTTGAAGACTAAGGTGTTCCTGACCCCAGCCATGATATTGTCAGTTATGTCATATGCACAACAGAGCTGGATAGGAAATAAGGAAAATTAGAGAAAAATTATGATGCTGGAGGAGAATATTGAATATATCATGGACCACCAGAATAATGAACACATCTTTCTTAGAAGAGATATGCTGGAATACTCCTTAGAAGAGAGAATAAGACTTAGTCTCTCATACTTTGGACATCTTACAAGGGGACATCAGTTCACTGAATAAGGACATCATGTGGAGCAAAGGAGAGCATCGGCAGAAAAGAGAAAGCGTGTCAGGAGGAAGTGACACCCTTGTTTTAACAGTGGGCTCAAACATAGCGATGAGCATGAGAACAACACAGTAATGCCTTCTGTTGTACATTGAATCATTATAGGCCATAGATGACCTAACAACAATAAGAAAAAATACTGCATTTACATCAATTTCCCTACCTTTATTAATTAATTTGTGCTAAAAATAATAGCATTGCTATCAAGTCAATTCTATATCATAGCAATCTTATAGGATTGAAGAAAACAGTCCCTATGGGGTTCTGAGGCTGTAAATCTTTATGGGAACAGAAAGTCTCATCTTTCTATTAACAGTAGCTGGTGAGTTAGAACTGCTGACCTTACGGTTAAAAGTCCAAGCAACACTCCCTACCCCCGCCCCCCGCCCTCTACCCTACACCACTAGGACTCCATGAGAGTCCTATGATGTAAGTGCTTTAAGTGCATTAATTTAATTCTCAAAGTATCTTCATTAGAAGATATCAATATTAGTTACATTTTAAAGATGAAGCCATCAAAGCACTCATATGTTTGAAAAATGGAAATAGCCAATCCCACAATTGGGAAAAAATTAGGATAGGTAATTCCTTAAGAATGGGAAAAGTGAGATTAAATGTCATTAACTATACATTTTTATGAAATGGGAGATATATTCTGCAATGACAAATCAAACCCGTGCAGACAGTGCATTTACCCGGAACACCCCAACCACAGGCATCTGACTGCAAAACAGGTCAGTCAGCTCCCTTCCCAGAGGCAGGTTCTCTGAGAAAACATCCCCTTGCTTCTTGAATTATTTTGACATTAAAAATGTCAACGTTGTCAAAATAAGGAGGAGTTTAGAAGCCCCAGTTCAGGTTAAAATAATCTGCAGCAACACAAAAAAACTAAATATTCATTAAAGGACTTCCATTTCAAATGATAGTTTTACCATATTTCTATTTAAACTGCTAACTCCTTTCTTAGTCTCTTTCATGAATTTGCCTAAAAGACCCACAGAAGATCCCGGTGAAGGTTGAGCGGGCTTCAGCTCTGCTTGAGGTAACTGGGGGTCTGTGGATGCCCAGACGGTACTCAGGTCTCCCTGGGTGCTCATTCACACGCATGAGTGACCCAGCTGCTGCTCTCTCCAGTGCTGCCCTAGGCATCCCATGCATGCGCTTTCTTCCAAAGGCAGAGTTTTGCCTTTGGATTATGTCTTTCTTAGTTCAACTTTAAGTTGAAAGGACAAATGGTGACCTCCGAAATTCTAGGAAATAATTAACATCCAACCCAACAAATCTGCAGAGAGTAAGCAATGTCCAATCTCAAATACAGGTTGTCATTTCCAACAGCCAGAAGGTGTGAATGTCCAGGGAGTTATCTGAAAGGAGTGCCCTGGGTTCTGACTTCCAATACTACCTCAGGAGCAGAGCTGTCAATAGAGCTGGGGAAACTGGTCATTTGGCAGCTAGAATTAACCTTTACAGTCTCTTGTATGGACTTTACTAGTGCACCCATTCAACATGCTTCACAGGGCTGGCTGCCTCCACTCCATTCATTCATTTATTGACACTTTTAATTATGAAGGATTTAACTATTCCTTGAACATCAATGTGCTGGACCTGAAACAACGCACTGAGGATCTAGCAGTAAATTGAGATGACGTCAAAAAGTCCATGCTCTAAAGGAATGTTTGGAAATTGATTGTGGTAGCAATTGTACAATCTTCTCGATGTAATTGAACTGTGGAATGATATGTGTATTAAGTTCCAATCAATAAGAAATTTTAAATCAGTAAATAAAGAAGAAAACAAAAGGCCCAATGAAAATGGGCCTTTTAGCTTTTGGAGAATTTTAGCTTTTGGAGTCACTCATCCAGAATAGCTATTGCAGTGAAGGCTAGGGACAGAATAGAATATATTATTAGATTAGCATCCATGCATGGATCAATGTCCTAGAAGCGGACCCTGGATGATTTGTTACTTTGGAGAAAAACACAGATTCCCATACATTACAGGCCCTGGCACAGCAGAGTAAGTCTGTTAGAAGGAGAGGCTAAGGCACACCTGGGACACAGCCACCTGGAAGGTGGTGTCACAATGTTTTGAGACAAAATAGGAAAAATGGAAGGAATTAGAGAATCCTAGAAGTAAGAACTATATCCCAAAGGATCGCCTAAGGTAGGCCTTGTCCCTCAGAAAGCATCATCCCAGGAGACCTGGGACACCAAGCTTAACACCAGACGCAACAAAACACCCCAAATGTTTTACCCTCAGAGTCGTCCCTGCAAAAGAGTCACTCAGAAACCAAACTCACTGCCGACTCATGGCCACCCCAGAGGACAGGGCAGCACCACCCCTGTGGCTTTCTGAGATGGTGACTCTTTAAGGGAGGTGAAGACATCACCTTTCTCCCAGGGAGCAGCCAAATGCATACCCGCCATGCCTGCAGGGCTTCCAGATCTCTATTAAAATCAAACAATACGCAAACCCACTGCTATCCAATCAAATCCCATGCTTAGCCACCCTATGGAGCAGTGTGGGCCTGTCCCACAAGGCAACCTTAATTAAAAATCAGGCTGCATACTCATTTCTTTTTCCTGAGGCTAGGCTGGGGGGTTCAGACCACCTATCAAAGGTTTTCATCACGGAACCACGAGGGCTCAATGATTTAACTAGCCAACATATCCAACTCCAAATCTAACTCACTGTCACTGACTGCATTCTGACCTAGAGCAGCCCTACAGGACAGAGGAGCACTGCCCTTGTGGGTGACTGAGATGCGGGCTCAAGCGTGGAAGGCTCAGTCTTTCTCTCAGAGTGGGCCGTTGAGTTCAAGCTGTGGACTTGGCAGTGAGCGGCCCAGCTCATAACCATGATGCCGTCCGGGTTCCTAACGCCCTGCTTAGAGGTGCAAAATGATGAGACGAGATGAATTAACAACATCTCTCACCTGAAGCTTTGAAATCGTGTCCTAATTTTCCTTCTTGCCTGCACATCTCTCGAGTAAATCCTATACACATTGAAGCTTGAGAATTAGCTAATGGATACAAAAGGTGAGTACCAAGAATGAATGCCATTCATAACTGGTCTTCATCTACCTTCTCCCCTTACCTGAAGCTCCCAACACAACACCCAGCGTGGTACCTCAGTAATACACGTTATTCCAACACAAACTAATACACTCTTGCCCAATTTCTCACTTTTTTCTGAGATACTCACTGTGTTCTCTTTTGCCAGATACCTTCAATTTCTGGTAAAATGAATTTTTCTCTCATTGGTATCGCATAGCCATTGTGTACATTCTTATCATGGCTTTGAACTTCTCGTTAGTGGCCACTTCCTTATGTGCACCTGCACAAATATATGTATCAGGAGGTTCTTGAGCACATGAACTCTTCTAAATAGATTCATTTCTCAATTCTCAAAGCCTAATGCACCCTGAATGTTCTTTAAATATTGCATTGAGCCAAAGCTATTCAAATTGTACGAAGTTCATAAAAATCACTTCCCACTCATATCTTTTATAGGGCATTCCTTCCCCTCACTGGCTGGAAAACATAAACCAATGATTGAGAAGCTACATGACTGTGCCTTAAAATCCTTGAGTTAAGTATGAAGGGACTTCAAAGAGGTTGTGGAAAGTTTGACTTAAAATATAATGGAAAATTTCCCACTTTTTGAAGCCCTCTCATATTTCTCTCAATTGCATTAAGTATTCTTTCAATATATTTTTAATCATTTTATTGGAGGAGTTCTTACCACAATTCATTCATCCATCCATTGTGTCAAGCACACTTGTACATTTGTTGCCATCATCATTTTCAAGACACTTTCTTTCAAATTGATTATTTAAATATTTTAAAATACATTCTAAGTAGAGGTTCTTTTAGGAGACTGAGTGGTGCTGTAGTTACGAGTTATCTTGATAAGCATAAGGTCAGCAGTTGGAAACCACCAGCTGCATTGTAGGAGAAAGATGGGGCTTTCTATTCTCTCAGAGAGTTACAGATACTCACAAGAACAGTTCTGTCCCATGCAATTGGGTATCAAATTGATGGCAGTGAGTTCAGCTTTGGTGAGTTAAGCAGTGGTTCTTTCTTTTATCGTATTTATTCCTAATTAATTAATCTTTGAAATGGCTATTTCTTACTGCAACTTCCAGTTGCTTGTTGCAGCTATATACATATAAGTAATTGTACTCTGACTGTGTTGAAGCTATTTCCTAGTTGCAATTGATAAAATTTTCCAATCTGCATCAAGTAGCCAACAAACATGAAAAAATTCTAGAGATCATTTACCACTCTAGGGATTCATATCAAAACAAAACAAAATGGGATATCATCTTCCCTAGCATTAATAGAAATTTTTTGGTTTTGTTTTTTGGGGGGTCATCACTGCTCTCAGTGGTGGGAGTAGGAGGCCCAGCCTTTGTTCAGTGGAGCTAGAATCAAACCTCCATCCAGTGGGCCGCAGTCTCACACACAACCACTATGCCACCAGGGCTCAGCCCGAAAATTTTTAAAAATAGAAAACCATTGAACCTTCATATATGGCTGTCTGGTGCAAATGGTGCAATGGGGTGGAAAATGGGATGGCGCTCCCCCAAAAGTTAGCAATGAGAAATGACATAGGGGATGGTGGTGAGTTGGGTTTAGATTGGGAGAGAGCAGTAATAACCAAGCCATGAATAAATATGTGCACATTTGTGCTCATTGTAGCACTACTGATACTAGCAAAATTATGGAAAGCACCTAAGTGCATATCAAGCAAGAACAAATAAAATCATGGCATCTATGCACCATAAAATACTATCTAACTGTAAAGAATAATGATAAATCTACAGAGTACTGCATAATAAGGATCAACCTGGAGGGCATTATGCTGAATGAAGTAAATCAATCACCTGAGGAACAATTTCGTTTGATAAAAAAATAAAAATCAAGAATTTTTTTACACTACACATTCTTTGATGGTTGCTGGGAATGGGATAGGAAGAGATGGTAAATTACTAACTAGAAATTCAACACATCTTAGCTTTGGATGAAGAGGAAGAAAAGAGGGAGGTGAGCAGGAAAAAAATGATGAAGGCAGGGGAAGACACTTGAAAATGTGCAACAGCTAATGGCAATAAAGGTCGATATTATTATATACACAGTCCTGCAATGATCGTGCTCTAAGGGTCTATGCATGTGTGTTAGTCCGGGTAGACTAGAGGAACAAATTTCATGGACATGCATATAGATATAAGGAAAAGGCTTATATACAAGAGGAACAGGACATTGAGCCCAGTCCAGTTCAAAGTCATAAGTTCGATATTAACCCATATGCCAGAAATCAGTCTACAGAGTCTCCTTCTGACTCACAAAGTCACAGGTCAGTGGGTGCAAAATCTCGGTGCTGGCAGGGGTTTCCACATGGCTCCTCGCTTCCAGGGCTCAGGGTCCATCAACAGAAGAAGCAACTGGCAGAGGTCTCCATGTAGCCATCCAGCTTCAGAGGTCTGGCTCCATCAGGGCAAACCCATGTGGTCTCTCCACCGGCTCCTCCAGCTTCTCAGATGTTGCCATCTTGTCTTGTCTATGATTAATCATCTCTCTAAGACTAACTCCCAACAACTGGAGAGATAGCTTCTCATCTTCATGAGGGAAATATTGCGAGATTTCGCCGATATATTAGGCGAAAGCCATGCCCACATAGAGACCTCATTGGCTACTCAATGGCTATATCCAGGTTAACAGGCTAGACTCCACCCCTATGTTTCCATCATAAAATTAACTAAGCACATGACTGTCACAGACCATGCCTTGTTAATTTTATACTTTCACATAACTCTGTAACCATATATAACCTTCAAATAAATAAAATCATACCTATACCTAACAGGATAAAACCAAAATACATACAATTCAACATGTCACCATCATTTAAAAATAACATTCTATAAGTGAAGAAAACAAAAGATATCCTGTGCCTTACAACTGTAGTTACAAAATATCTATACCTTGATCCTATAATCCTATGAATATATATTCCACCACCTATAAGAGTTTGCAAGTCAATCACCTCATGCCTTTATTTCCCCATTTTGGGTATCTAATTTCTATATTGCCCACTTATACCAACTCAGTGCTCTGAGGAAACAATCATATCTTTCAACATGAAGAATCTTCATTCCAGTTGGAAACTCGTGAAGTGTATATCCATTAGCAAAGTCAAATCAGGACAGGCCATCCATAAAGTCAGCAGTGATATGCACCAGTTCACAGACTCAAAATGCTTCTCTTTCTCTGGTCGGGTTCTGGTCAACTCAATGTGGGCTGTTTCTCTTAGCCTCACCACAGTAACCATTGGTTGCCTTCTCTTTACATCAAGGTCCCAACAAATTCTCCACATGCCCAGCTCTCTCATGCTAGTTCATGAACTTCACACCAGTCAACCCACTCTCGTCTTCTCTATTTCCTGTGAACAAAGTTCCCAGGTGTCAGTGGCCAAAGTCAACCCGGTTCTTTATTGCGGCTTTTCTCCTGCTTTCACCGACTAGCAGTAAATCTGGGTGGTCACCTAACAAGCATTTCAGCTTGCCACAAGTTTCCTCTAACATTCAGACCCAGAGAGGAGTTATCTTCATGTTTGCAGATCTTTCACTTCTGAAGATAATCACTAGTCAGGATTTTCCAAGGAAATAGACTCTATCTTTCCTTATCGGTCAGTCTGACCTTCTCTCAGACTACAAGTATCCTGAGTACTCTAAAAGACTGGGTGGGGCTACTTTCTTCAGAGATATCTTTATAGGTGTGGCCTAACCGGATCTAAGCACAAGGTGGGGTTAATCTCTTCAGAGATGTCTTTGACGCTAAGTCCTAAACCCTCTAGAGGTCAATGCTTGGCTTGAGTTATTTCTATGCATCCTTATATTTACAATAACAGGCATAAGAAATCAGTATAAACACCGTAGTCAGAAATCAAACTTAATTCTTAAAACAGTCAAAGTCAATACTTATTAAGCTTATCTATATCCTTATCTAAACGACTGTTTACACAAAAACATGGAATTAGGTCTCTGTAGGCATCAGAACAGATCCATGCTTTCAGTCAGGCATTCTGACCTTCTTAACCATTCTCCTTTAGCAGCTTAGGTTCTGAGACACTCAAATGGGAGCCCCCACCCCTGAGTTCAAGATATACATTAAAATTATTCATTTTATATAGAAATAACCAAAAACAGCATCCAAACAAAATAATCACAACTTTAACTTCCCATATTTTTTCCAGAAGATAACTCAGTAAACTCCAAAGATGTATCTGACTTCTGTCTAGCCAAAGAAGTAACAGTACCACGAGGCACAAGTTAAACAAGCTTCTAATTTCCATTTTATGATTTGTTCCTCTAGTACCCCACTCCTAAGGTACCATGATGTGTTAGTCAGGGTAGACTAGAGGAACAAATTTCATGGACACGCATATAGATATAAGGAAAAGGCTTATATACAAGAGGAACAGGATATTGAGCCCAGTCCAGTTCAAAGTCATAAGTCTGATATTAACCCATATGCCAGAAATCAGTCTATAAAGTCTCCTTCTGACTCACAAAGTCACAGGTCAGTGGGTGCAAAACCTCGGCGCTGGCAGGGGTCTCCACATGGCTCCTCGCTTCCAGGGCTCAGGGTCCATCAACAGAAGAAGCAACTGGCAGAGGTCTCCATGTGGCCATCCAGCTTCAGAGGTCTGGCTCCATCAGGGCAAACCCATGTGGTCTCTCCACCGGCTCCTCCAGCTTCTCGGAGGCTGCCATCTTGTCTTGTCCATGGTTAATCGTCTCTCTAAGACTAACTCCCAACAACCTGGGAGATAGTTTCTCATCTTCACAAAGGAAATATCGCGAGCTTTCCCAGAAGTCTCAGGCGATAGCCATGCCCGCATAGAGGTCTCATTGGCTACTCAATGGCTATCTCCAGATTAACAAGCTAGACTCCACCCCTACATTTCCATTGTAAAATTAACATAAGCACTTGACTGCCACAGCATGATAGAGATGCAAGCTGAGCAAGGGAAGGTGAATATACAGCCAGAAGCTATTTTTACATGTGTATTCATGTAGGCTGTTGGAAAACTCAAATGAAAAGATATTGGAATTTCTCCATAACTTTTGGAAGACCCCTTCTACTGCTATGAATGCAGTACAGAGGACAAGGTTATAAAGATTTCTTAAACCCTGTGAGGGGCTGAGTGATTGTTCCTGGAGGCTCAGGACCACAGTCTCTGGGAAGACCAAGTTCAATGGAGAGAGCACAGTCCACAGAGACAATGCTCCACCACCATACTCTGATGAGTAGTGACTGGGTCAGCTGCCATCTCAGGGTCAACTATTGATCTTACCCTGTCCAGAGCAAATAAAAGTGAAAAAAAATTAAATGTGGACACAATTTGTTCAGTAGACTTACGAGTCATGCACATCTTAGCCTCAACACTCTGAGACCAGAAAATCACATAAGAAAGCTGTGGATAGAATAGGAAGGGAGGGATGTGGAAAAAATAAAATTCAAAACAGAAATAGAGATTAGCGGTACCCTCAAGACTATGGCTCCTCATCACCTTTCACATCCTGAATGGAACGTGCCTCTGTGGCTCAATTTTCAGCCAAACTATATATAGGTCTATAAAGAATACAATGACACTAGGAAGGTATGAACTCTTCAGAACAATTATTCATTTGAGACCAAATGGGTAATAACTATTTTAGGACAAAGTTCACATGGGCTAATAAAAAAGAAGAACAAAGAATGATAAATACAAAGAGAAAGTAGGATAACTACTATTATAATGTGGGGATTGCAATCAAAGGCATGAAACAAAACGTGTACAGATTTTAGAAGGAAAAAATGGTTTACTCTGCAAACCATCACTGAATTTACATTCTACACATTTTTTAAAAAGAAAATTGTTGAATTCCCCTATACTGTTTATGGAAAATTTCATTAAAACACAACATTATGCTGAAAACTTCTTCTCTTCTAATACTCATGCTTTTATTTCTATTCCTTATCTTATAGAACTGGCAACTTTTACTACAATGTTGAATTTAAATGGTGGTAATGAATGCCATTGTTTCATTTCTAATCTTAGGGAAGTTACCTATTTTTAAATTTATATGCACTTTAAAACATGTCAACTGAAGTTCTACAAATAATTCAGTAACTGACAATTCTTTGTGTTGTGCAATCATTCTCACTATCTTTCCCAAATTATTCCAGCAACATTAATATAAACCCAATGTCTCCGAAGCAAAAACTTCACAGTCCCCTTCCCTCACACCACTGCTAACCACTAATAATTTTTGGTTTCCATATGTTGCAGTCCAAATTCACCAACCACTTCCCAGGAAAAGTTTGGGAAATCTTATAAAGATTTACAGACGCGGGGGTCGCTTTGAGTCAGAATTGACTCAATGGAAGTAGAGTTTTTATATTTACTTATGTTACATAAGTAACACCATAAAGTACCTGTCTTTTCACTATTGACAGATTTCATTCAATCTGTTTTAAAGGTTCCTTCATGCTATGGCATGCATCAGAACTTAATTTTCCTCTTTTGCTGAGCAATATTTCAAAAACTGTATATACCACATTTTTGTTATACATTCTTCAAATGATGACTTTGTGCACTATGGTGTTTCTCAAATAAGTTGTAAACACACTATACACAGTTTGCAAAAAGGCTTTTGCTTTTCTGTTTTTCTGGATTTGTGTTTTATTTTACTCAAATGGTTATTCAATTTTGCTGTATCTTTTTCTACATCCATTAATATGCTATTGGTGTTCTTTTGCCTTTGTAATGCTTTAATTGGTAAAGTACTTCAATGTTCAAGCGTTAAAGCAACTTGCATTTCTCAAATAAACAACTTATCCATGACATAAATGAATTTCATATGTCACTGGATTTTGATTTATAACATTTTATTTAATATTTTGCATTTATGATCATGAAAGAGCCTGAGAAATTATTTTTATAGTATCTGCCAAGTTTTCTTTTTATTTGGGGGGGGGGAACATCACTGCTCTGCCAAGTTTTCATATCTATGTTTGAAAGACACATGAAAAAGATTGAGAAGTGTTTTGAAAAGTTGCAATGTAGCCCATTCCATTTTAGCCAGAAACAGATGTACCTCCCTGTTTCTTTTCCCCTTCACACCTTACTTTACAGAGGAGAATATAAAAGTGGGCAAGATGACCTGGAACAACCTCAAAAACAATGCTCAGTGATATGTCCCATAGCTTTTCGTTGGAAACCCTGCATGCCACATGTGCATGGGCATCCATTATGGTTAATATTAATGTGTAAACCATTTAAAAGTATAACTCCAATCTCATTGCAATTTTCTCACATAACATCATCATACCTTTTATATCCTCTGACCAGAGATACAGATATCTGCCCTTGAAGTGTGTGAGATATACGGACAGCATTAATCCTGTTCTACTTTTTCCACAAATACCTGGAAATGCCTATCGCATAACATAGCAAGCATAACGCAGTAGAAACTAATTATATATTTACTATGTCCCCACTTAATTTATACATAGAGGCAAAGGACTCATTTAATTATAACTGCAGGTTGATATTAAAATTCAAATGCATTAATTCCTCTTTGGTCTTCCTTACTCAGTGTCCAAATCTCACATGCTCCTGCTGTTAGGTTCCACTCAGTCGGTTCCAATGCACAGAGACTCTGTGCCTAACAGAAAAAAAAAAAAAACACCGTAAGTTCCTGTGTCCTCTTCATGATTGTTCCTGTGCCTGACCCCATGGATACAAGCACTGGGTCAATACCTCTTTTTCGATGCCCTTCTATTTTATCAGACACGATGTCTTACTCTAGGAACTTGTCTCTATAACAATCTGTCCAACATATGTAAGATGAAATCTTGCCTCCAAGGAACACTCTGAATGCAATTCTTCCAAGACAGATTTGTCTCTCCTTTTGGAAGTCCATCGTCCTTCCAATATTGTTTGCTAACACAATTCAAATGCATCAATTCTTCATGCTTGCAAAAGTAGGAAGACAGCAAAAGAGAGGAAGATTCCCAAGAGGGTTGATTCAGTAGCTAGGAAGATGGGCTAAAACTTAACCATTGTGAAGGATGTCAGAGGACTGGGCAATGTTTCAATCTTTTGTAAATATGTCAGATTGAACATAGGATAAAAAATTCCAGATACTCTTGTCATTGTTAATTTGCTTCACACGTGTGTCTTACTGGATCTCTTCTGTTGAAGTAAAGTGACATGAGGTGCTGTTGTTAGGGGCCATCAAGTGAGTTAGAATTCAAAGTTACCCTGTGCACAGCTGCATGAAATACTGCCAGTTCCGGCACCATTCTGAAGTTTAACCAAAGTGTAATAGCCACCGTGTAACTCCATTTTGTCAAAGTCTTCTTCTCTCTCCCTGAACTCTACTTTACCAAGTATGATGCTCTTTTCCAGGGACTGGTCTTTCCTGACAACATGGGCAAAGTATCTGAGATGAAGCCTCCCCACCCTTGCTTTTATGGAGCGTTCTAGCTATACTTCTTTAGACACAGATCTTGTTTGTTCTTTGGGCAGGATATGGTACTTTCAATAGTCTTCCCTTTTCTTCCCAATTCAAAGCATCTTACTCTTTGGCCTCATTATTCAGTGCTCACTTTCACATAGATATGCGACCATTGAAAATACAATGGCTTGGACCAGGCATCCGCACTTTCCAACAGTTTAAAGAGGTTTGTGCTTCAGTGTTCATCAATGCAGAGTCGTTGGCTCTCCTCACTTCCACGCCTATGAGCACTGGATTTGTGGATCCAAGCAAGATGAAATATTTGACGACTTCAATCTTTTCTCTGTTTATCATGATATTGTCTATTGGTCCAGTTGTTGCAGTTTTAGTTTTCTTTACAATAGACAGCAATCCATGCTGAAGGCAGCAGTCTTCTATCTTTATCAGTGAATCAACAAGCGTTTCAAGTTCTCACTTTCAGCAAGTGCATGTCATCCACCAGTCATAGTTGGTTAATAAGCCTTCCTCCAATGCTGATGCAACATTCTTCTTGATATAATTCTTCATATAATCTGATTGTGTGCACATCATAAAGATTGAATAATTATGGTGATCGAATAATTATGATACAACCTTTCTTTGTTTTAAACCACCCAATATTCCCTTGTTCTGTTCACGTAACTGCTTTTTGATCTATGTACCGGTTCTGCATGAGCACAGTGAAGTGTTCTGGAATTCCCAGTCTTCTCAAGACTATCCATAGTTTGCTGTTTTTCCACACAGTCGACTGTCATCGTATAATAAATAAAACACAAACAAACGTTTTTTCTCTGATCTTCTCTACTTTCAGTCTCTCTGACCTCAGCAATGCTATCCTTCATTCCATGAGCTCTTGTGAACCAGACCTGAATTTCTGATGACTAGATGTCAATGTATCTCTGCAATTATTGTTGGATAATCTTCACCAAAATCTTTCTTGCAGGTAATATCAGTGATATTATTTTACAATTTGAGCATTTCTTTGGAATGGATACAAATATGGATCTCTTCTAATAAGCTGGCCAGGTAGCTGTCATCCAAATTTCTTGGCACCAAAGTGAGGGGCTCCAGTACTCCTTAACTTGTTGAAACTTTGCAATGGATAATAAATCAATTCCTCTATCCTTGTGTTTGGCTCATGCTTTCAGTGTAGCTTGAAGTTCTTCCTTTGGTAGCTTTGGTTTTTGATAAAATGTATGTTCAAATGAAATGGTTGAATTTTGTCTAGGTCTTTTTGGTACAGTGACTGTGTGTTCTTTCCATTGTTTTTGATAATCCATGCATCATTCACTGTGTTGCCCATATAATCTTGCAACATTGCAACTCAAAGCTTTACTTTTTTTCCTTTTAATATTTCAGTTTAAGATATCCTGAGAATGTTCTTCTGATTTATTTTTCAAACTATTGATCTTTGCATATTTCATTATAACATTTTACTTTGCCTTTTTGAAATAGCCTTTGAAATTTTCTGTTCAGATCTTTGCCATCATCCTTTCTTCCATTTTTCTTAGCTATACTATAATTAAAGAGCAAGTGTCAGAATCTCTTTTGACATTCACTTTGATCATTTCTTTCTTTTTTGAGTACTTGATTATCTTTTTCTTTCTTCAGGTATGATGTTCTTGATATCCTCCCACAGCCCATCAGGTCTTCTGTCATTCAATGAGTCAGATATATCAATAAGATATGTTCCAAATTCAGACTGAAGATACCCAAGGTCACATTTTAACTATCCTGGACCTGTTCAGTTTTCTTCCGCGTCAAACTGAATTTATGTTGGTACAATTGATGGTTTGCTTCACGGTTGGCCCATAGACTGGTTTAGCAGCTGATATTGAGCTTCTCTGTTGTCTCTTCCCATTGAAGCAGTCAATTTTATTTCTGTACATTCCATCTGGAGAAGTACAGGTGGATAGTCACCTCTTGTGTTGTTTTAAAAGGTATATGCAATGAAGAAGTCATTAGCCTTGCAAAATTCTACTACGTGATCTCCAATTTTTTTCTATCATCAAGGCTAAATTTCCAACTACTCTTCCTACTTTGTTTCCAGCTTTTGCTTTCCAATTGTCAATAAATATCAATGCATTGATTATACACTCGATCAATTTCATACTAAAGATGCCAGTAAAATTCTTCATTTTTTACATCTGTGATGTTAGTGGTTGGTGCATAAATTAAAACAAAAGTTGTATTAACTGGATTCCCCGGTATGTGAACAGATACTGTACTATCACAGACAGTCTCGTATTTTGAGATAGAACTTACAATGTCCTATTTGATGCATATTGTAGTCATTTCTCTTGAATTTGTCATTCCTGGCATGTTAAACCATTCAATTTTCTGATTCAACAAAGCCAATGCAGACACATTTCTGCTCACTAACACCTAGTATGTTGATCTCTAAGAGTGTCATTCATTTTACACAACTTCCAATTTTACTACATTCTGGGTTGTACATTCTGTACAACATTCTATACAACAATTTTGTACATTCTGGGTTTTAATTATTAATTGATGTTTGTCATCATTCTCATTTTGGGTGATTCCCCATCAGCAAAGGAAGGTCCTGAAGGTTTTAAAAGCTCCATCCATCTAATTATGATCCACTCTATTTGAGAAGACAGCTTTTACTCAGTCATATTTTGAGGGCCTTCCCACCTCAGGGACTCATCTTCTGACACCCTCTCTGACACTGTTCTGTTGCTATTCATGAAGTCCCCAGGATCTGAAAATGTTCTGACAGTACCCAAAGATTTTCCCTGGCTCATTCCTCTGAAGTGGGCATCCTATTACTTCTTTGCAGTCTGATCTTAGTTTGCAAGTTCTGCTGAAACCTATTCCCTCTGAGTGACTCTGCTGGCATGTGAAATACCAATGACATGACATAGCGTCCATGCTCACAGTAATACACAAGCCTTCACGGCATGACAAAGTGACAGATGAGTGGTAGAAAGTAGACTGAGAGTACCGTAATTCATATTTTTGTTATAAGGTAACTTACATCAGATGTGACGCACAGTGATTCTATGTACAGTAGAACAAAACAATGCTAAGTCCTGGGCCATCCTTATAATTTTTCTTATGTTAGAACCCAGTCTCTCCTGATAACACGACCAAAGTTCATGAGACAAAGTCGCACCAACCTTGACTCTAAGGTACATTCTGGCTGCGCCTGTTCCAAGACAGATTTGTGCGGTTTTGGGCTGCCCATGGTATTTTTAATATTCTCCACCAGCATTATATTTCAGCTTCATTGATTGCTCTTCAGTCTTTCTGATTCAATGTCCAACTTTCACTCACACACAAGGTATCTAAAAAGCCTGCCCTGGTGCAAATGCACCGGAGTCCTCTAAGGCACATCCTGACTTGGCAACATTTCAAAGAGGCCTTGTGGGGAGGTGTGCCCAGTGCCATGCTTTGTTTGAACTCTTCACTACCGCCTCCAAGGGCATGATTTGTGGATCCACACAAGAGGAAATCTTCAACAACTTCAATCTTTTCTCCATTTCTCATTTGGTTATCTATTCAATTGTGAGGATTTCTTTTTTCTTGACCAACTTTTTTCCCTATTATGAATAATGAAGCAATCAGCATGAGGGTAGACTTGCCAGGGGGCTTTTAAAAGTCCATGAGGAAATCTCATCTTTTCATTGCATTTAATTTCATTTTCCTGAAAACTTTTTAAAGCCCTCTCCTCGCTATTCATGCCATGACCCTTCTTTCTCAAGGATAGAGCATGGGGTTGCTGAGTCATGTGCTTTTTCCATCTCCAACGTTGTCAGGAGGTCTCCTATGGCTTTCCACTGCAATTTTACCATTTTACAGTTCTATCAACAACATATGAGGGTGCCAGTGTCTGTACTACCTTTCCAGTAATAATTGCTTTCGGGGGCTTTTGTTTTGTTTTTTAACTTCATTCTTATTGCTGGGAGTGAGATTATATCTCCTTGTTTTGATATGCATCTCTCTAATGGCACGAATATTTGTTTGTTCATGTGTTTGTTGGCTGCCTGTATGTCTTCTTTGGTGAAGTGTCTGTTCATGTCTTCTGCCTATTTTTTAATTGGATTGCTTGTCTTTCTGTTGTTGGGGTGTTAAAGGTTGCTATACATTTTATAGTTTGATTTCTTGTCATATAGTTCATGGCCAATTTATTTCCACAATGTGTAGGTTTTATTTTTTAATGTTTTGGAAAAGTCTTTTGATGCCTTTTGGTGTTTGATTTTCAGACATTTCCATTTATCTCATGTGTCTTCTGCAATTTGACCAGTTTAATTATAG
>PVJH01013612.1:0-59822 GCA_004026705.1 Nesogale talazaci | reverse complement strand
TTCATAGCAATACATGCACACCTGAAAAAGGGAGAGCATATCATAACTAATAAGTTGACAGAGAATTTACAATGATTAGAGCAGAGTCAGCAGGACAACCCCACTAAAAGCAAAAGAAAAGAAATAATAAAAATCAGGGCTGCAATTCAGGAGAGGGAAAATAAGAAAACAATGGGAAAAATTAACCCAGTGGCAAGATACAAGATCAACAAACAGAAGTCTATTGGACTGCTATACACATTGGATAACACCACAGAATACAAGTGTATATAAAACAAATAATTCACCATGACTGTGGCAGTCATGTGCTTATGTTAATTTTATAATTGAAATGTGGGGTGGAGTCTGGCCTACTGATCAGGAGAAAGCCATTGAGTAGCTGATGAGGCCTCTGTGTGGGTATGGCTTTCACCTGAGACTCCTGGGAAATCTCGCGGTATTTCCCTCGTGAAGATGAGACGCTATCTTCCCCAGTTGTTGGGAGTTAGTTTGAGAAATGATTAACCACAGGCAACACAGAACGGTGGCGGCTGGGAGGCTGGAGTAGCTGGTGGAGAGACCACTCGGCTTTGCCCTGATGAAGACAGACCTCTGAAGCTGGAGTGGCATGCTGTTGATGGACCTGAGCCCTGGAAGCGAGTAGCCATGGGGAGACCCCTGCCAGCGCCAGAATTCTGCACCCACTGACCTGTGACTGCATGAGTCGGAAGCAGACTTTATAGACTGACTTCGGGCATATGGGTTAATATTGGACTTATGACTTTGCACTGGACTGGATTGGGATGCCTTCTTAGTGTCACATTTCTTTTGTATATAAACCCTTTCCTTATACCTATATGCGTGTCTCTGAAATTTGTTCCTCTAGTCTACCCGGACTAACACAATGACCAAGTGGGGTTCATAGCCAGGATGCAGGGATGGTTCAACATATGAAAGACTATTAGTATCATTTCCCACAGCGACATGAAAAACTATAAGAACCACATGATACTATCAATAGATGAGGGGAAAGCATTGGACAACGTCCAACATGAATTCCTGTTTAAGACACTCTGGAAGATAGGAGTGGAAGGAAAATTCCTCAAGACAATACAAGCAATATATGAAAAACCAACAGCCAGTGTGGTAGTCAATGGAGAAAAGATGAACACAATCCTACTGAAAAGGGGACCAGACCGTTGTCCCCACTCTTATTTAATATCGTACTGGAGGTTTTACCTAACAGCATAAGGCAAAGAAAAGACATCAATGGTATTAAGCTGGGGAAGGAAGAGGTGAAACTATCATTATTTGCAGATATTATGATTTTATATATGGAAAATCCCAAAAGCTCCACAAGATAGTACTGGAAGCAATAGAGGAGTATGGCAGAGTGGCAAGATACAAGATCAACAAACAGAAGTCTATTGGACTGCTATACACATTGGATAACACCACAAAAGAGGAAATAAAAATAGAGGTACCCTTCACAATAGCCAAGCACAAATTGAAATACGCAGGGATACACCTGGCTAATAGAACAAAAGATTGATACGAGGAAAATTACAGAGCACTACTGCAAGAAGCAAAGAGTAACCTCAACAAGAATATCCCATGCTCATGGATCAGAAGACTCAAATAGCAAAGATGTCAGTTCTACTCAAGGCACTATATAAATTTAATGCAATTCTGATACAATTACCCTCATCTTTCTTCAAAGAAATGGAAAAAAATATTACCAACTTCATATGGAGAGGGAAGAAGCCCAGAATTAGCAGAGAACTTCTCAATAAGGACACAAATGGAGGGCTTGCTTTACCTGAATTTAGCACATACTATACAGCCACAGTGGTCAAAACAGCATGATATTGGCATAATGATAAATACTCAAACCAATGAAAATGAACTGAAAACCCAGAAATAAAATCACTAGCATACAGGCAACTGATCTTTGATAAGGGCCCCAAAAATATCAAATGGGAAGCAGATGCCCTTTTCAACAAGTGGTGCTGGAAAAAAAATGGATATCTACCTGAATAAAAATGAAACAAGACCCATACCTCACTCCATGCACTAGAATAAACTCAAGGTGAATCACAGACCTCAAAGTAAAACCCCAAACTATTAGGGCCATCAATGAGGGAATTGGGACTAACCTGAGAACTTGGGCACAGGGATTATATAGGCTATCAGAAACAGGAAGGGACACAAACACAGAGGAGGCAAAAATTGACAAGAGGGATATACTGAAGACAAAACACCTGTGTACATCGAAACAATTCACCAAGAGAGTAATAAGAGTCCATGGACTGGGAAAACATTTTTAGCCATGACAAATCAGATAAAGGCCTTATTAGTAAAATCTACAATACCCTGATAGTTTCCCAAAAAACCCCAAAACAACTGCCCACTGAGGAGGTGGGCAAAGGACATGAACAGAAATCCGAATGGCCAATAAACACATGAGAGAATGTTCCCAATCATTGGCCATAAGAGAAATGCAAATCAAAACAATAAGGAGATACCAACTAACATTCTATGACTCTTTGGTCTATTAAATTGGCATTCTATGATGCTCCCCGTCCTCACAAGATCACTGGAGACAAATGTGTGCATAAGCAAAAGTGGTGAAGAAAGCTGATGGCACCCGGCTATCAAAAGATGCAGTGTCTGGGGTCTTAAAGGGTTGAAAGTAAATAAGCAGCCCTCTATCTCTGAAGCAACAAAGCCCACATAGAAGAAGCACACCAGTTTGTGTGACCATGAGGTGTCAAAGGGATCGGGTATCAGGCTTCAAAGGACATTGTTGGCCCATCTTCCTCATATGATCACTGATGACACCTATCAAAAGATATAGCATCTGGGGTCTTAAAGAATTAAATATAAATAAGAGGCCATCTAGCTCAGAAGCAACAAAGCCCACATGGATGAAGCACACCAGCCAGTGTGATCACAAGGTGTCGAAGGGATCCGTTATCAGGCATCTAAGAACTAAAAATTATATCATTGGAGGAGTTGCAGGGAAGAGATGAGCCAATCAGAGTACAGTGTAGCAACAATGAAATATGCAACTTTCCTCTAGTTCTTAAATGCTTCCTCCCACCCACTATCATGATCCCAATTCTGCCTTGCAAATCCAGTTAGACCAGGGGATGTATACTGGTACAGATAGGAGGCATAAACATGGGGAATTTAGAACAGATGATTGCTTCAGGACCAGTGGTGAGAGTAGCAATACCAGGAGGGTGAAGGGAAGGTGAAGTAGTAAAGGGGAACCAGTTGCAGGGATCTACATATAACCTCCTCCCTGGAGTATGGACAACAGGGAAGTGGATGAAGGGACACGTTGGACAGTGTACAATATGACAAAATAATGATAAATTATTAAGGGTTAATGGGGGAAAGGGGTGTGGGGAGAGAGGGGAAATATGGGAAGCTGATACTGGGGGTCTACATGGAAGGAGGATATTTCGAGAATGATGAAGGCAACAAATGTGCAAATGTACACTGCATACAATTAATGTATGAATTAATCATGATAAGAGTTGGATGAGCCCCCAATAAAATGATTTTAAAAACAAACAAAGGTTCATGGAAAAAAACTAAAGTAAAGAATACTGGAATTTTGACATGAACTTTTTTGAAGCATTCCCCCATCCTGTTCATATGGATGTATTAATATTCACAATCATTTGTATATTATTGGCATTAGTATTGTTATTATTACTCATATCTATACTGGTAATTATAGTCATATCTATTTGCATTCATATTTAGAGCAGTATTTATATTTTGTTCATATTCATATTGGTATTGTGTCACTGTCCATACTTTACAGAAACAGTGAATGCCCAAAAAACTAGGAAGTTCAGGGCTGCCTCATCTTGTTCTCCACTCTCAATAAAGACCAAACACTACCTCCAAGAATAAAGTCCAAGATGATGCTCTTGAGTCTATTTAGCTCTGGACAGGAAAGTAGAGTGGGAAGGAACCATACAAATAAAGTATTAAGTGCAGACTTCAAATCCTGTATACAAGAACTAGGGTGCAGGAAGGTTGTAGGATATTAGAATGATAATGAAGATAGGCAAGTCAATCCAAATTCCAAATGCTCTTGTTAGCTACAATAAGTGATTTGTCCAGCAAAACTGGATCATCTTTGAGTTTCTGAAAGGACCCAAGGCCAAAAATATTCCCCTTACCTGGGACACCACACACAAATGCACACACATAAGAGGGACCTTCAAAAAGTTTAAGGTAAAAGGGAATTAAAAGTTAGTGAGATTTTTAAATGAACTTTTTCAAGGCCCTCGGTATAGGAGGGGGTACCTTCCCAAATGGATTTTTCTCAAAGCTATGTATTTAAATTTGTTTACAAAACAAGCTTTTGGCCTTAAAAGTACTCTCTGTTACACTTACTTAATACATTTGTCAAATCTGCGATTGCATTCTTGGAAACATTTCTCAAACTCATCTGTTTGAATGATGAATAGCACCTCCCTCATTTTTCCTTTACCTCATCAACATCCTGAAATTGATGTCCTTTCATGTCCCTCTGCATACATGGGAGCAAAAAGAAGGTGAATGAGCGAGGTCAGGTGAGTCAGGTGTGTAGGGCAAGAGAGGCATGCTGATTTTTGCCCCAAACTGACCCACTGAGAGGGCTGCGGGAGCTCGTGCCTTGTAGTAGTGATAAAACCAGTCTCCTGTCTGCCACAATCTTTTCAAAATCTTTACATAGAAAGCTAGATTAACAATCTGACCTAGTAGAACAAACTCCAAATACACTATTACCCTCACATTGAAAAAAAAAAAAAAGCATCGTCTTGATCTTTGATTTCATTTAACAAGATTTTTAGGGCAAAGTGACAATGGCATCTTCTACTGGCTTGATTGATATTGCTTATGGGATTGTAAGAATAGCACTATATCTTGTCACCAGTAATGACCTTGAGAAAATGTCTGGGCTACTTCTGAGCTGTTCTTTCAAAGTCCAGCATGTTTCCTCTCAATGTTCTTTTTGCTGGTCAGTGAGAACCTGAGACACAAATTTTGCAGCAACCCTCTCATTCCCAAATCTTCCATTAAAATTCCCTGAACCAAGCCCCCAGATAGCCCAGACAGCTTCCTCGTCTCTTCAGTGGTCTGTCATCAATCTTTGAGAACAAGTGCATGAATTTTGTCAACATATTCATCTGTTTGGGAAGTTGAGGAACATGCATGATGAGATTTGTCATCAATCAACATTACGCCTTTTTAAAATGAGAAAACCACTTGTACAAGATTTTTTCCCATAGCACTATCCTTGTAAGCTGTGTTCGATATCACAAAAGTTTCTGTGGCATTGTTCCCCAAGCAGGAAACAAAATTTCACAGGCACACGCTGTTTTTTTTTAAATCAGGCATTACAAAAAAATGACATTCAAGCAAGAACCAGGATATAGGAAGTCTGTGGGAAAATCTGCTTTTACAAAAATTTCACTGTGGCCAGACAGAACCTTCCCAGGGGACACCTCTGGGTATACTAACTCAGAGTAAGTTACTTCATGCTTGCTTTTTTCCCAGTCTTTTTTGAGGAGAGGGTGGGGTACCCCTTGTCTGTGTGTACAAGGAAGTTTCAAAAAGTTTCATTATGGAACTTTTTGAAGTTAATACACACACACACACACACACTGCACAAAATCTCACAGAGAAAAGAGTAGAGCTTATTTCCTTGATGAACAAGAGCAAGCCTGACAGCCACCACAGATGTCTGTCCCAGGAAGGCTGGAGGCATGGTGCTTTCAGGGAGACTCAGCACCACCCGGGCATCCCTTGTGACAGGAAACCACAGGCCGCAGGCTCTAGGTAGAATGAACAGGACTACTCTTGATGTGTTGTTTAACCTGTGTCTGCACCCTTAGGTGTAGAAATCTTTTTTGGATCTTAGAGCCTAAAGTGCCTTCATAACCTTCAATATATAATGTCCTTCCCAGAGGCAGTGGCCTCATAGAAGGGCTAGCACCTCATGTCCAATTCTTTCATCTCACATGATGACATGGAAGACTCAGTGTGAGACTTCACATCACTGGAACTTCTCACTCCAGGAGGCCAATACAAAGCCATACGTTTCCTTTCATAAGTGCTGGAGTTCGAAAAATAAGCAGGGCCCACCCCATTAGCATCTCTTTGATTTTCCAGGGCAGCAGAGGAGGGTGGCTCACTGAACTTGACTGTGAACAGCCTCCTCCCCCTTCCTCCTGTGAGGCAATGCCGCTCACACACCTGGGATGTGGGGAGCCACCAGGGCCGTGAAATGCACAATTTTGGATAGCATATTGAACAGTCCCTCTTGGGCATCACAGAAACCCTATATATAGGAGAAAAATGAGGCTTTCTACCCCAGTAAAGAGTTTTGTCTCAGAAACTCACAGGGGTAGTTCCACTCTGTCCTCTGGGGCCGCTATGAGTTGTCATCAACTGGGTGATGGTGAGATTGGTTTGGTATTCGGTCTTGGGCACCAGAGTTAAACCTTCAGCATCCATAGGAGCTGGTACTATGAACTCTGGAAAGAATGACAGATGGGAGACTTCACCGGGCTTCCTCATTTGGGAGAGGAGACACTTAGGGGTCTGATGGTCAATGTGGGATCTTCGGTCCAGCTGCAACAGAATCCCACTCTCTGGGTTCTTCCCAGATTTGCTGGGAGTCAATGGAGAAGCCTAAGGATCTGCATGTTAGTCAAACTCTCCAAATGATGGGGACACATGACAGTGTTTTAACAGGGTAACTGCCATTTCCCATGCTGTGGCCACAACAACAACAATAAACAGTCACAACATGGAGGGGAGGTCCATCTGGGTTGCCAAAGATTTCTTGCTCATTTTTAGGAGATTGGCAAACCTCTCCTCAACTCAGCTCAGAATGTCAACCAGAATGTCAACTCTCTGTTCCCAACCTTAGAACCCAAGGGAGAGCCTCCTTCCAACAGGGTCATGCCCTGGACGGGGAATCCCCCTGACTCATGGAGGGCACCTGCCCTACAATCCCTATTACAGGGCAGGGTCCCTCTCTGTACAATCCTGCCATCCCCGGCTCATGCACAACTCTTGTCTCATTTACGGTGGAATGGGCTCTGCTACCACTTGCTAAGCCCCAGTGCAGTGATGGTTTAGAATAAAATGGTCATGACATGCAAAAATGGGTCCCTGCATAGCTGAGGCTGAGCCTTGCTCCCTCATCCCACAGGCTGGAGATGTGATTGGAGAAGCCTGTTCATTTGAGCAGGATAATGGCTTTGATCCACCATGACACGAGGTAGACAAGAGAGGGTTTCTCTCCAGGATGACCCTGTGGAGATGCGCCCTTTAAAGCCCCTAAGTACTTTCTTCCTAAGATTCTATGTCATCTCAGACTTGCACAGGAAATTCCATATGGGGTGCCTGCTGGTTTGAAAAGGTGAAATATATGCTCATTTGCTAGCCACAGGTGGCCATGTCTAGCCTAGAACATCTCTTGCTACTTATCCATGTCAGGATACAGGGCAGGTCCACGCATATCTATACACACACACACACACACACACACACACACACACACACACCTGGATGACCCAGCACCTACTGCTTATTCTTCCATTGCCTGTCCCCACCCCAAAGGTGTATCTCCCCCTCGGTCCCACACCAAGCTTCATGCCCCCAGTGGTTAATTAACTTTCTCCTGCAGCATCTGCTCAAAAGGCTTGTTCTGCCTGGGCCCTGGTAAGGGAGGTCTGCCAGTACCATTTCCAGGGTTCTGGTCAAGGGCTTATCTACGCAGAGACCCCTCGCCCACCTACAGTGACTCTGAATGCCAACTTCTATGCAGGTTCTTCACTGCTGCCCAGAGAAGTGAGGAACTAGGGGGTCAGATCAAGTCAGGCCTGAACACAACACCCAATTCACCACTTTCTAGCTGTGCTCCTTGGACAAGTCCCTTAACTTCTCTAAGTCTCAATTCCTGCATCTCTAAGACAAGAAAAATAAGATCTGCCTCTCAAGTTGCACTGCGGGTTAGGAATTGCCCTCATACACACTGTTCACGGTGTTTCTGTGTCCAACAACAAACCCACTACCATGGGGTCAATTCTGATTCACGGCAACCCTGTCTACACAGAGATGCTGAGACTGCAGATCTTTACAGAAGCAAACAGCCTCATCTCTCTTCCTTAGAGGGACTGAGGGTTTGAACCACCTAGCATGCTGTAAGCAGTCCAACACCTGACTCACAGCGCCACCATGGTTTGTGATGTCCACACAACCCAAACACACTGCCATCAGGTCACTTACAACTCTGAGCAACCCGGTAAGACAGTGCAGAAGGATCCCTGTGAGTTTCTGAGACGGCCTCTTTATAGGAGCAGAAATCCCCATCTTCCTCTGTGGGACAGCTGGTGGCTTCAAACTGCTGCGTCAGCATTTAGCAGCTCAACGTGTCACCACTACCTCACCAGGACCCCACTGGTGGGTACTTAATAAGTGCTGGCTATTGCTGCCTGTGTGCAGCTTGCTGGTCAATATCCTCTCCAAGTCTCCAGTTCACTCAGCTCAATACTTATTGAGCATGACTTCTGTGCCAGGAATTGCTCTGGGCACTGAAATACAACTAGGAACCCGGGGGGGGGGAGGGGGGACCAAGCTGTCCCTAGGGAGTGTCTATCTATAATAAAATAGACAAAGCGCCCTTTTCCATCCACCCACTCAGTTTCATCTGCTTTCTGAGTCCAGTTGATTCCTTCCGACCTTTGCCTCCGAAAATTGAGAGGATCCAACATGTTCATCGTTCTCCAGGGCTATCTCTAAGAGCCATCTCTGTCCCAACACAAAGATGCCTCACTCCCAACAAAGGGACTGCTGCTGTCCCCACAGATCCTCAAGTGATCATCCCAGCTCCCTTTCTGGGTGTGGCCTCCAGTTATAGCCCTAGCCCCACTTCCAGATCTCCACTCCGAGAGACCTGGAATCACAGGGTGAGGTACACATACCCCTACTGCAAGCATTAGACAAAGGGTACTTTCCCTGGGCCCTACATTTCCCCCCGCTACACCTCGTCATCTCATAGAAATGGAGGAAACATCTCTTTGTGAAATTGACTATCTCCTGCAGCTTAAGTTGGAAGACTGTTTACTTATTTGGCCCCAGGGAATCATAAACATCGTGCAGCGTATGTTAACAGTTACTACATCACACCATTCATTTTTAGTATCCGAAATTACAAAGTGTTCCCACCAGGATTCACCTTCAGTGGTTAACTGACTGATGGGCTCAGTTTTCCCTGTCTCAGACTTCAGAGGGAGCCCCGCTATTGGCGCCCGTTTGTCTCCCTCAGAAAAACAGCATCTCCTGATGGGAAAAAGGCAGAGTGAGCCAGTCACCAGGAATAAGCTTTGTTGCAAAAGATCTGTAAACGCCCACAAAGAGTAGAAATTGATGCCTATCAGAGCACAGCCATCGTCTGATTTGTCTTAAATCAAGAGTTTCTGAATATTGGTGAGTGAACCTGACATACATTTAAATTTTAGGTCCCTGGGTCTCATTCCAGATCTGCTGACTCTACTGAGAATCAGAATCTTAGGAAGAGCAGGAAAGGGCCCATATTCGTTCAAGAGAGTAAAGCACTGCTCATTTGGGAGTCTATCAGTCCCAAGACAGCACTGCTGTAACTGCAGAGTCCTCTCCTTCCCAGCTGCCTCGCTTGCTTCTCTCCAGGCTTTTTCCAGCTCACAGGTATCCCATTCCTGATCTTCCTACAGGTCAACCCACCTCCACCCACCATCCCTCCAATGCCACTTCCATTGTGCTAAACCCACCATCCTCCTGACCCAGAGGCCTGCTACTTCTCTCAGAGTCCCCACAGTGACCTGCACTTCCTCTTTAGTAGAACGTGCCATACTAGATGTTGTCTTTGTTAGCTTGCCTATCTCTCTCAGGAAGAAACGATGCTATCCTGCCCTAAGCCTGGGACCCAGTGGCCACAACTCTGTGCCTGCTCAAACGATGGACCACTCTTCTGGGACCACCCTCAGCCCTCCATCGCTGCTGCTCCAGTTTCTTCTCTCTCTCTCTCTCTCTCTCTCTCTCTCTCTCTCTCTCTCTCTCTCTCTCCCTTCCAATTAGCACTGGTCCAGAGCTTTTACTAAGAAAACAAAGTCTGCTGTGAATGGGCACGTTTCTTCTCTGTTCTTCTGCCAGATGCCTAGCACCATGTACGGAAGCAAGGAGATCCCTGACATTGTTTTAAATGGAAACGATTCAAGAAATGGAGAGTGAGACCAGGGAAAACTCAGAAACGCAGAAGACATAAACTCCACATCCTGCTTCACCCTGGCAATGTGGATTTCTATGAAATCCGGAGCATATTCCTTAACAGTTCTGAAATTTGTAATTAGAAGCCTACCGCCATGGCTGTGATGATAGATGAAGAGGGTGGAGGAATGTCCAGAGGTCACTAAATCTGCAGCCAAGTTAGAATGCAGAAGACCACTATGTGATCACCCCCAGACCCAGAGGAGAGAAGAGACAGCACTTCTCAAAGCAGACACGGAAACTGAAATAAAAACCTGGTGCCCAGGCTGTCAGTCAAGCCGGTCATTGTCGCCACCGAATCCATGGCTCAGAGGACCTTCTGGTCATCAAAAATGAAATCCAAGTGCAGGGTACCTCTGGTCAGTACATACACTGCGGGCAGCTGCCTGCAGCACAGCCCTGACCCAGCGCTCAAGGTCCAGGAATGCTGAGGTAGGGTAAGAACCTGGACCTACATCAGGCATCCCAAGAAGGGATGGATGACTTGCAGGAGAGAAGCTTGCTACCTGAGACAGCCCAGTGAAAACCACTGCCCTGCAGACACCAATAGGAGACTTTTAGAAGTAACCTACACTACCCACACTGTTATGGAGAGATTGAAACCCCTTCTTGAGAAACCAGCCATGTGTCTGAAAGAAGTCCTGTGAGAGGGAGCCCTACCAACACCTTGCCAGCCCCCCCAAGAGGAGCCCCGTGTACTAGGGGCTCTGTAAACCACCCAGAACCTCTCTAGAAATGGGCAGTGTGGACTGCTGCTGCTGCACTTCCTATTCTGTTTCCACCAGATGCTAGCCTTTGTGTGGAACATGGGAAGAAGCTGAGGCCAGGGTGGGCAGAGCAGGCGGCTGTCTATGGGCTGGGGCTGTGTTCATTCAATTCAAGCACCAAGCATCAGAGGCCCTGCCAGTCCCTGTGTCTAGAAAACACGTTCACCCTCGACGCCTCTGAGAATTCGCTGAATCTCACAGTTAGAAGGGAGTCCTCAGTGGCAATGCCACTGTCACATCTCTGGAAGATAAAGCACAAGGGTGCCCTCGAAGTAAGCCTAGCTCGCGGTGACTCATGGTGTCGGAGTAGAACTGCGCTCTGCAGTTTTCAGTGGCTGGTTTTCAGAAGTCGATCATCAGATCATGCCTGTGGGTGGACTTCACACCATCCTTTGGATTAGAAGCAGGACAACTTGTCAGGTTTCCAAGACCATCATCTTTAAGGAAGCATGTTGTTCTCCACAGTCTCTGTGGGCCTCAAACCACCAACCTTTTGGTTTGCAGTGGAGTTCAAGCACTGCACCACTGGGACCCACTCCAAGGAAGCATAGGAGAGTCCGATCAGTCACTTATGACTCAGTTAAATTGTCTGCTCTGTTCAAAAGCAGTGTTTATTTGTGGGCGGAAGGGAAATGAGAACTCTCTCCCCCACCTTGTAAGACTCGGTTCAAGTGTGTCCTTCAGCAGAGGTTAGCCTCAGATGGGGATGAAAATAGCATCTTAAAGTTTCATAGCTTGTTTATATTTCCTGTGATTCCCTCACAACCTTCTTGTAAGTTAAACACAGAAAGTAAGGGTCATATCTAGCCCGCCCCCATGTCCTCACCCCACCACCCTCCCAGACAAACAAAAACAAGAACCAGAACAAACCCTTTAAGTACTTGTCATATTTAATAGAATCAGACATTTTCTTATTTTGATTTTTAGCTAAGAGCCAGAAGAGCATTTTAAGTATATAAACAGTTGTGGCATGCTTAAAGGAACTTGATTTACTATAATTATATGTTTATCGGATACTAGAGTCATTTAAATGCTTAAGAGGGTTTTGCTTATTAATGTTATAAGTTTAGCCTGTCAAGCATTGGAAGTGCTTAAAAGGTAAACATTAAATTTATAAATGTGGCTGAAAATGCTTTGAGGGAGTATAATTAACTAAGTTTGTAAATGGGACTAATTTTAGGGTAGTTTAATCTGTGCCACTTAAGTTAATTGAAAATCAATGAACAAGTGAAAGTGCTTGTTCCCATTTTTTCATAAAAGTCACTAGAGATACAAATAAAATAATAAGATTTGAAAGCTGACACTAAAGACGGAAGGTGGCAAAGCCCTTTACGTTGTCTTGGATGACAAGACATTCACACATGTCCACAGAGACTCTCTCCTTTAGACTTTCACTTCTCTATAAATACCACTTGTTCAAGTTAAAAAAAAAAGTGATGTTTGTGTGTTTTGTTTTGTTTTTGCATTCACACCAGTCTGGAGAAAATCGTAATGGCTATATCCTCAAACCGCATTCCGAATCCAATCGTGTCTGTGACCTATCCTGTCAGCAGCCTTGTCTGAGTACCATTTATCTCCTGGATCCTTCCCAACACCTCCTAACTGGCTCCGCTGTTTTCTCGTGTCCGCCTGTGGAGTGACATGCTCTCGTGCTGTCGCTGGGCGCCGTCAAGCTGATTCTAACTCAGAGTCCAGATACTGAGGCTGTCCTAGGCTGTACTTGTTCTAGACGCAGACGGTCACATCTTTCTCCCCGGGAACACCTGGCAGAAATTATCCGCCGAGCACTAACCACTGTGCCATCAGGCCTCCCACGTCCCCTTCAAATCTTCTCAACTCCGCGAGAGAGGGGAATTCTGGTGAAACAGGGCCAGGCTATGGCACTGCTCAGCTCAAAGCACTCAAAAGAAAAAGCCAGACTCCACAACACCCTTCTTAGGATTCAACACTAAATACTAACCGACCCCCCCACCCCCACCCGGGTAACCTTGTCTTGTCCTACATGCTTCTCACTCACCCAGCTCCAGCCACATTTACGTCCTTACTGCTCCTCCAATGTGCGCGCACTTCCCCCCACCCCTCCGGAGGCCTTCTCTACAGCCCCCCTCCTACGGGAAGACGATTTCCCCTCTGGTCAGCTTGACAGGCAGAGCAATGACCCCCCAGACAGCCTGACGCTCCATGGGGCCGCGCTCCATGGTGAAAGCGAGCGTCAACGGTGCAGACCCCTTTAAGCAACACACTTTAAGCAGGGAGCTGATCATGTACATGAAGCAGCTTCTGTGTGATCGCCAAGGTCCTGAAGCCCATGAAGGCCGCGGAAAGAAGGGAAGAGACGACCCTGTGAGAGGCAGGAGGGGGGCCACATACCAGAGAACGCAGGCAGCAGAAGCAAGAGAATGAATTCTCCTCTTTCTCTCTCATTTTTAAAACCCTGGCTTCAAATGAGACTAGTTTTGGACTCTGGTCTCAGTAAGATAATGAAGCATATTGTTTGGATCCATTAAACTTGTGGTAATTTTGGGCTTCCCCCACCCCACCTTCGAGTCATTTTCTCTAATGCGTTTCACACTGTGCAGTGCTCTCAGACTTTCCTGCTCACCCCCTAACTTTCCCAGCTCCTCTTCCCTGCTTTATTTTACTCCTGAACATTTATTATTATCTGAAATGCAGCCCATTTTAATCTATTAATCATGGTTATTATTTATCTTCCCTCCAGAAAACATAAACACACAAGGGAAGGGCTTTTTGCTTCTGAATAGATATAGATGGAACAGTTTCTCAGGAAATTCAGTGACTTAGATCACCTAACCTGAATCCATTGCTGTAGCGTTACTGCCTCAGCAGTTCAGCCGCCTACAGAGGCGGTGCTACCCGGTCCTGTTGGGTCACTGTGAGTGGCTGTGGTGAGTCATCCTCAATGCCTTCTCATGGCAGCATACAGCGTCATTTCCCCACACAACATCCTCACCCCACCCCAACACCACCACCACTAAAAAGAAAAGAGTTTGACAACTTTGTGGGGTCTCTTTCTTTAAATTGTTCGATAAGGTTTTATAATCAAATAGATATTGTTTTACCTATAATCCAAGCCAAACATAAAGGGCTACCCAGAAATGAAGTATCATAAAGACCAACCAGGAACACTGAATGGTGTTGGGCAGAGTTAGGGAAGTCTGTTAATTGAAATACTAGGGCGGCAGTTCCCCACCCAGTCTCAGCTTCACCCCACTGGTTCCTGTGTTCAGAGGACAGGAAATTTTGGAAATATTAGTCATTTTCCTGGAACGGGGTATGCATTTCGCTAGGGCAAAGAACTCATCAGGTTTGGCAGTTTCTCGAATGAGTTAGTGAAAAGGCTTTGTCCTGGAACCAGCCCTTAGACTATAAAGACATGCTCGCTTCTCAACTCTCTACCAGATCATACTTAAACCATACATACCATCATACATAAAACCATACTTGAGGGAATTGAAAAAATTGTATATATGTAAAAAATGTCTCATGACTGCAATCTGTTGCTTCATTTTTTCCAAATAAACATTCCAAACTTTCTTGAAACATCAGCTTCCTGTTTTAGGGAAAATATTTTAATTTTTTCTGTAGGATGAGGACTCCCCCTAAAACTCTAGTGAAGTCGATCTTCTAATATGCTCATCAAATTTTGGACACTTTATTGAATGATTTCTATGCCCTTATGTGTTGAACCAGGTTGACTAGAGAAACAAATCTAGAGGTACTCACATATTTGTAAGACAGAGCAACACTATATTGAGAAAACATTCCAGCCCAGTCCAGATCAAGTCAACAAGTCCGAAATTAGCCCATAACGCTGATGCTAGTCCATAAATCCCTTTTCTGGCTTGTGCAGTGATTTTGCAATAATGCAAAATACAGGAAGATCATAAGTTGGTGGGTGCACAATCTTGTGGATCCAATGGCTGTGGAAGCATCTCAGTACAGACGCAGGTCCCCGCTGGCTCCTCCAGCTCTGAGGTGTGTCTCTTCGCTAGGAAGGTGAAGCAGATAGAAAGGGAGGGGAAGTTCACCCACAAGAAGATATCATCAGGCCTGATTGACAGGTTAGACTCCACCCTACACTTATTCATCAAGTTGACATGAAATTATGAAACTTCCATACCTTAATCATGTAATCATGGCAGTATTTCTTTCTTTTCCTCCTTTGTAAGTATCTATGCAATAGGTACTATGTGCTCAGGAGCCCTGATGGCTCAGTGGTTGAACAATGGATTAGAAACCTGAGCTCCCCAGCCACTGTCAGAAGGAAAATGTGGCAGTGTCCATCTACAAAAAGCATCCTCTTGGAAGTCCCCGGGGGCACCATTACCCTCCCTCTCCCTCGGGATAGCTAAGGGTCAGAATCAGCAATAGATTTGTTTGGTTTTTCCTACGTGCAAGTCACACCGATGAATAAGTTCATCTCCAGACTGCTCAGTGCGATGAAAGAAAAGGCTGCAGATAAGTCAGAATACAGCAGGGTGTGTGCTTTCAGAATAAACAAGTCAGTGTTGGTTAGGAGTCTGGGTACAGGAGCAGAGTGGAGGATGCAGGTTCAAATCTCGCTAGCCGAATCACCTAGGGGTGTTTAAGTAACTGTGCTTTGCTTTCTTCGGCTAAAATGGAGACCAAGAGAAGACATGAGGGTGAACTTGGACAATGCAGGTAAAATATTTGGGCAGCATAGGGCACTCTATGCATGCCCATCCTTCTTGGTTGCATTGGAGAAAGCTTGGTTACATGGCTAAATCTGGCTGTTGCTGCTGCTGCTGCTGCTGCTGCTGGACTCATGGCAAATGCATGTGACAGAGTAGAACTGTGCAGAGGGCTGTCTTGGCTGTCATCTTTATGGGAACAGATGGCCAGACTTGTTTCCCATGGAGTCACTGGGTAGAGGCTCAAACTACCAACCTTTCTGTTAGCAGCTGAATTCTTGCCCCACAAGGACTCCCGAACTCCCTGAGGCAGAGATGAAAGGTGGATCCTTTTCCAGGTGGGAAGGAGGGAGGGCAGTGCAGGTTTGGAAGGCAATGTGAAGGCAGTGAAAGTTCCCAAGCAGGAGAATGACTTGAATGGATGTGCTCTTCTGGAAGATTTCTCAAGCACTTGGGCGGAGAACAGATTAGAGCGGGGAGATGAGCGATGATTCTGTCACTGTCACCAAGGTGAGAAATGAAGGCAGTCTGGATAAGAGCTTCAGTGGAATTGGTGGCATCTAGGGAGGGTCCAGGTGCAGGTCTGAACAGAAAGGAGACATTTGTCTTCAGAACCTACAGGGCTGCTTTGGGGTCTCCTCCCCAAGGTGGACCAGGATCTCACAGAGGCCCGGCCAGATAGAAATATAAAAGGAAATCCTCTATGCAGAGGACGGATTGTGCTGGCTGATGATCAGACACCTAGGGAGTCCTAGAGACCAGAAAGGAAATAAACTCAAAATAAACCCAACCCAAACTCAGGAGAAAATGGAGTATCCCAAGAAAGCAAAACTGGTGCCTGTGGGCACCGTTATCTGGGTTTGCTGGACCTTTCTTGGGAGATTGGGCTGGTAGCGATTCATCATACCTGAAATTCAGTGTCTGGCCCAGAGGCAGAGAGCAATGGCCTGGAACAAGACAGGCACTTCCCCAGTTCCAGCCCCGGGACTTGTTCAACTTCAGTTCCTCAACACCAGGACAGAAGTACTGAGGGACCTGGAGGCTGCGCTCACCTGTGTTTCTTAGTTTCTTCCCAGCCTGACTTACTTCCCTGCCATGAGAACGCCAGGCTCCTTTCCCAGGCTGCTTTCCAACCCCTGGAATCACTCAATCACACCAAACACAATCGGGTTCATTTAAGAAGAAAAAAAATCAGTGTAACACCAAACATGAAACCTTAGAGCTCTATTTCCTTGTTGTGGTGAGCCCTGCTGTTTGGGGATTCCCCACGCACAAGTTTTCGAACATCTCAACATTGTTTCAACAAATGTAACTATCCTTCAGAATTTAATTGCGGCGTCTCCATAGATGTTTCTTTTGTTTCCAAGATGCCAAGCCAGAGCTTTCTGAGAACTAGCGAAAGGGGGATGTTGCGTTTTCAGCAAAGGTGGTGTGGACTCAGGTTATGGCTGCAAGCTGCTGCTGCTTGATGTCGCCCTCTCCTGCCTCGCCCAGGAGGAGAGAGAACGCAGCTGCTCTCAGGAAACATGGCGCTCCACCATTTTCAGGTGCAAATATAATTCCCCACAACTATTTTGTACTCCATTTTACCCAACCTTGGCCCTGTTTTCTGGAGCAGCTTGGGAACCTCCTCTTTCCCATAAGCAGTCAAGCAAGAAAATAACAACAAATACTCAGAAAATTGCACAGTTCCCCAGGCCACGGATGCTTTTTGCCATTGAGGGATCCCTAGAATCTGGTCTTTGGAACTTGAAAGCCTCCCTCACTCTTGCAGGACCCAGGGGTGGGTCAGCCAGGGGTGGACCTGATGCTCGATGACATTGGCCCTCGCACTTCCATTGTCCAGGTAGTGGTTGCCCGGTGGTGGGATGCTGGATTCTGACTGCTCTCACCACACTCGCCATCTTCAGTGCCCACAAGTCAGCACACTTTTTAAAATGTCTCAACACCGCCTCTTTCCCCAAACCATACAGTCACTCATCAGGCCAATTCCTCAGGACAGATTGTGTTAACAACAGCCCCCGGAGGCAGCAACTTGTGACAGAGAAGGTCAAATGGCCTATTTCCCCTTGGGGAGGGAGCAGCTACAAAGCCAAAATTTGAAAAGTTGTTTTCCTCTAAAGTGTGACATGAAACATCCAGCTCCAGAAAACACACTACCTTGTCTTATCTTCCTGCTTGTTTGCTTGCTCTTTGAAATGCACGCACATACCTATACACATGCGCACACACACATCTATACACCACACATATCTATACAAACACACGCTGTGGCAGTCATGTGCTTATGTTAATTTTATGATTGAAATGTAAGGGTGGAGTCTAGCCTGTTAGTCTGGAGATAGCCATTGAGTAGCCAATGAGGCCTCCATGTGGGCATGGCTTTCTCCTGAGACTTCTGGGAAATCTCACGATATTTCCCTCATGAAGATGAGAAAATATCTTCCCCAGTTGTTGGGAATTAGTCTCAGAGATTATGAATCACGGACAAGACAAGATGACAGTGTCTGAGGAGCCGGAGAAGCCACACAGCTTTGCCCTGATGGAGCCAGAACTCTGAAGCTGGAGAGGCCATGTGGAGACCCCCTGCCAGCGATGAATACTTCTGCCACCACTGGATGCTGTTGATGAACCCTGAGCCCTGGAAGCGAGGAGCCATCGGGAGATCCCTGCCACCTACTGACCTGTGACTTCGTGAGTCAGAAGGAGATATTATAGACTGGTATCAGGCATATGGGCTAATATCAGACTCATGACTTTGAACTGGACTGGGTTGGGATGTTTCTCAGTGTTCCATTCCTTTTGTATATAAGCCCTTTCCTTATATCCATATGTGTGTCTGTAAATTTGTTCCTCTAGTCTACCCGGACTAACGCACATGCATGCACATATACCTAAACAAATGCACACAAGCACCAACACAGATACACCCACATATCTATACAGATACACACACACACACACACACACACACACACACTTTTGGGAGGCCAGAGTGTCTATCAGGTCAATGCCCACACAGTTTTGGAACCAAAACTGACCTGCCTTGTGCTTTCAGTGACTGAATTTTGGGGAGTAGACTATCAGACCTTTCTTCTACGACACCTCAGGAAGAACTCAAATCTCTTGCCTTTTGGTTACCAACCATGTGATTTAAGCATTCGCACCACCTGAAGCTCTGTAGTGGGAATTTTCTAAACATTTTACTGTGGAGTCACTTCTGGCTCATGGGGGCCCTGTGTGTCACAGTGCAGAGCTGCCCCACAGAGCAGTCATCCGAGAGCCACTGACGTATATGTGTAACCTTATGTGCAATCTTCATGGAAGCCTACCACCAGGTTCTTCTTCCACGGGGCTGCTGGATGGGTTTGAAGTGCCCAGGTCAGTAGATGAGTGCAAACCATTTTTATCAGCCAGTAGATGCCAGAGGAACCAGCCTCCAACACATCATCACAGGTTCAATAAGCGCAATTGTACAGCGATAATTAAAGATCAAAGTAAAGCCATAGAGAATATGAAAGATAGAAATAATGACACATTTCATAGGAGCATGCTCACCTCAGCCCTGCTTGGTAGTCCACCTGGAGTAAGAGAGTGTGGGCAGGAGGAGGAGAGGGTATAGGGCAAGGGAACAGGGAGAGGAGTTGGGGGAACAGAGGTGGCCAAGAGAGAGGTGAGAGAGCTATTTTATTATGACCAGGTCTTATATATCTTTTGGAGACATGCAAGCCCCCTAATTACAGGTAAGGGCAGATATTACAGGAAAGGGTTGTGCTATAGGTAACACATCAATGAGGGATGATCTAGGGGCACACACGTAATAGGAAAGGAAGGTATTGGAGTGCTCATGTGACAACAGCAGACCCCAGACTCATGGATGTGACTAGTTCTCTGTCTCTTAACAGAGAACATTTGCAGTAGTGTGTGAACTCCACCACCCAAATCAGACTGGTGTTTAATAGGCTCAAGGAGAGGCAGTCTATTGTAATATAACAGCAGGGGATGGGCCCGGCAGCCAGAGGTCTGGCAGGCTGGAACCTTCAGAGAGAATAAATAAGCTTCTGACCTCCCCCCAAATGTTGGCAAATAGTTACTAATATTTGCTTAATATTTTGGAGGAGATATAATTGTGGGAAAATCTTATATTCCTCTAACAGTTCCCTTTTAATAGTATATAAAATTCAAATAATCTTAGGGGCAATGTTATTTTCTATACATTGAAAACTGTCAAGGTAAATTTAATAGTCAAATTAATATAGCCAAAAATTCAGGCTTATGGAAAACATTCTGAATCCAAGCATGGGGGATAAAGTCCTTCCACACCCATCTGCTATTGGGGGAAGGTGTGGCAATCATGTGCTTATGTTAATTTTATGATTGAAATGTAGGGGTGGAGTCTAGCCTGTTAATCTGGAGATAGCCATTGAGTAGCCAATGAGACCTCTATGTGGGCATGGCTTTCTCCTGAGACTTCTGGGAAATCTCGCGATATTTCCCTCGTCAAGATGAGAAGCTATCTTCCCCAGTTGTTGTGAGTTATTCTCAGAGACGATTAATCACTGACAAGATAAGCTGGCAGCGTTTGAGGAGCTGGAGGAGCCAGCGGAGAGACCACACAGCTTTGTCCTGATGGAGCCAGACCTCTGAAGCTGGAGTGGGCCAGCTGGAGACCTCTGCCAGCGATGAGTTGCTTTAGCTGTTGATGGACCCTGAACCTTGGAGGCGAGGTACCCTGCCAGCAGCAAAATTCTGCACCCACTGACCTGTGACTTCGTGAGTCGGAAGAAGACTTTATAGACTGATTTGGGGCATATGGGTTAATATCGGACTTATGACTTTGAACTGGACTGGGCTGGGATGCTTTCTCCATGTCCCATTCCTTTTGTATATAAACCCTTCCCTTATATCGATATGTGTGTCCTTGAATTTGTCCCTCTAGTCTACCCGGACTAACACAAAAGGTATGAGAGGAGTTGGGTTCCGTGAGGCAGGAAGAAAATAGTCAATTAGGAATGCCTACTTCTTTGTCTTGGAGACAAAGTCAATTATTTGCTTAGCTTAAGGCAGAGCAGCATGAAGGGGGGAGAATGTGGGAAACATAGATCACCATATGAAAATGCACTTGGACATTTATCTCCAACTACTAGAGCGGCAGTCTTCCTGCCATGGAATACTAGTCTTCCAGATTCCCTCCATAATCAGAAAATACATCTCAGTTTTATTATCCTCAGTGTTAGTTTCCCGCAAGCAGTTTTAGGATCACAGAAGGAAAAGTCTCAACTTCGTAGTCAAATATACTTCAAATTAAAGCCTCACCTGGGCTACTTTCTGTCTGGACTTAGTTTTTACCTTTCCAAGCTTTAATTTTATCCTCTGTTTAAAAAAAAGGGGGGGGCAAGAGCAATAATATCTGTTATGATGGTGATGTTATGTGTCAACTTGGCTCAGCCATAATTATTGTGGGTTGTATCTTGCATCGTGCTTTTACTCAAGTGTTACATGACTGCCTCCACTAAGGGTTCTGATGTAACTGCCCTCCATTTTATGTGTTGGGACTCCTAATGTCTATATAGTAATAAGGCAGGATTAGTGTGGGTTGTATCTGGTATCAAACCTTGACTCAAGTCACACTCATTATGAGCCCAGGGCTCCTCTCAGCAGAATAAACAAGCAAGCTCACTGCCATCCTGGCACACCTGACTCACAAAGATCTGAGGACAGGCTAGAACTGAACCTGTAGGTTTCCAAGACTGTACCTCTCTATGGGAGTAGCAAGCCTTATTTTTCCCCCTGAGGAGTGGCTGACGCTTTTGAACTTCTGACCTTGTGGTTGGCTGTCCAACTGCACCACTGCACCACCAAGGCTCCTGTCAACACAGAGCAGGTCTCCATTAGTGAAAGTCACTCTATAACTTTTTCATCACACTTCCTTTTCACGCATTTCCTGCACTACACAGATCTTCTTTTTTAATACTTTTATTGGAGACTCATATCTCTTATCATAATCATACATTCATCGCGTGTCAAGCACATTTGCACATATGCCACCATCATCATTCTCAAAGCATTCTCTCCCCACTTAGGCACTGATATCACCTCCCCATTTCTTCCCCATCCCTCCCCTCCCCATCCTCCCTCACCACCCTTGATAAGTTATAGATAATATTTCCCATATCTTACATCATCCTCTGTCATCCCTCACCCACTTTTCTGTTGTTCGTCACCAACAAGGAGTTCTAGATTGATCCTTATGATCAATTCTCCCTATCTCCCCCCACCCTCCCCTAATCCTCTGAGTATCTCTACTCTCCTTGTTGGCCCTGAGAGGTTCATCTATCCTGGATTTCCTGTGTTGTGGGATCTTAGCTATACCAATATGCATACTCTGGTCTAATCTGATTTGTAAGGTAAAATTGAAGTCATGATAGTGGGGGAAATGAAGCACCAAAGAGGAAGAGGAAAGTTGTGTGTTTCATCAGTGCTATATTGCCCCCTGACTGGCTCATCTCTTTGCTATGACCCTTCTGTGAGGGGATGTCAAATTGTCTACAGATAGGCACTGGATCTCCACTCCATTCCCCCCCCCCCGCCCCCTCTCCCCACACATTCACCTTGGGTATGGTTTTATTCTAGGTCTTAGATGTCTGATATCTGATACCATTATCACCTCATGATCACACAGGCTGGTGTACATCTTCCATGTTGACTTTGTTGCTTCTCAGCTAGATGACCCCTTGTTTATCTTCAAGCCTTTCTTTAGGACAGACCCTATATCTTTTGATAGCCAGTCACCATCAGCTTTCTTCACCACATTTGCTTATACATCCGGTTTGTCTTCAGCAATCATGTCAAGAAGGTGAGTATCGCAAAATACCGATTGTTAGAACAAAGTGTTTTTGTATTAATGGAGTATTTGAGTGAAGGCCTAATGTTCATCTGCAACCTTAATTCTTAACAGATAGATATGAGTACACAGTTCTAGTCCTCTCTCTCTCTCTCTCTCTCTCTCTCTCTCTCTATATATATATATATATATATATATATATATATATATATATGGCTGTATTTAGGTCTCCATAAATATTCTTTGCCTCCTGGTTCTTTCTGCTATTTTCTTTTTACTTCCCTCTTGTCCCACCATCATGTTTGCCCTTCATTTGGGTTTAGTAAATTTTTGCTGCTCCATTGCCCTTAATCAGCTCAACTAGGCATCCTATGACCTTCCTTCCATTGAGTTTAGTTCCCTTGTTGTTCCCTTGTCCCTGGGTTGGTACCACCCCCCCCACCCCCCACTGCCTTTCTCCCACCTCCCCTCTTCAACTATCTCCCCCACCTACCACTGGTCCCATTCTTTTCACCTCTGAATTGTTTATTCTGCCTATCTTATCTAGATAGACATGCAGATACACTAATAAGTGCAAAAAACAGGCAGTCAAATAAAACAACAAAGGAAATCAAAACCAATAAAACAATAACAATAACAGAAGAAAGCAAGAATAAAATAACAACAAAAAGAAAGTCACCAACAAAAATGGAAAAGTCTATAAGTAGTTCAAGGTCTGTTTATTAATCTTTTCATGTGTTTTCTAGTCGAGTTTGATGGGGTGTCACACTCTGTCTCCCAAGTCTGTTTTTGGTATTTCCCCGGGGTTTTGTCACTCTACTACCCTGCTGCTCTACTGCATGCCCTCAGTGCCTTGCTCCAGTGTGATGGGGCCAGACGGTGTATTATCCCCTCCCTGTGACTCCAGTACTATTGCCCACAAGGTCATGGATCAGTGAGGGATGCTGTGTCCTGTGGTGGGGCCAGCTCTACAGTCCTCCATGAGCGTTGTCTGCTCTGAACCAGAACATTGTCCTCAGAGCTTGGAGGGCCCAGGATGTGCTCTCCTCCGTCCCCATCCCTTTGTGTTTCTTCTGTGTGCTCTAATCTGATGCACCCCTCTCCCCAAACTGTAGCCCCAGTGCTCTCCTCTGAAGTGCATTCTTCTGGTGAGGAGTGCAGGGTTGTCCACATAGTTGGGGCCGGTCTTACAGACCTCTCTATTTGATCCCTGATACATGTTGGTATGTTGTATTCACATTTTAGTGCATCAGGTTGAAGTCTGATCTCTCCTTCTCCTGTGGAGATAGAAACAAGATCCTCCCCTTGAGTAGATTTAGTTCCCTGCTTCCCCCACCCTCCTACCCATGTCTGAGTGTGTGGTTTTTTTCTCTTTCTTTCCCCCTATGTATCTCTGGATTAGGTTTGGCCCCTGCTATGTTCCTGGATGTTACCTCAAAGATGTATGAATATAGTAGCATTTCCCTCATGGCCTGTTTTTTTGTTGTCATTTTTTAAAGCTCACCTCAGTGGACTCATGTTGTACTCATCCTTTTGTGCTTGGCTTACTTCACCTAGCATAACTTCCTCCAGCTCTCCCCATGCAGTGATGCATTTCATGTGGTCATCACTGCATTTTAGTGATGTGGCAATACACATATCTGGACTGATAGCTGAATGCATATTTTATTCAAACCTTGCAACCAAATCCTCTTAAAAATTATACCTCCAAGAATCATAAAGGAGTTTCTGTGTGGAAAGGGGTGACATATGACTGTCAATCAGTATTACAAAAGCATGGCGATCATTAATGTGCAGACTGTCCTTTGGACACAGAGGCACCCTACAGAACAGGGAGCACTGCCCCTGTTTGCAACCTCTTGACAGGATTAGGAAGTCTCATCTTTTCCTTATGGAACAACTGGTGGTTTCAAACTGCTAGTTTTTTGCTTAGGAGCCTCTTGAATAATCCACCAAAGTGCCTTAGAAATTGATATATACCTGGCAAAAATACTTCTGATATTTGTCTTTTTAAAATAGATGTTATCATCTTCTACATGTGAATGTAAAATCTTATTCTTACATTTAAACAATAAATAAAGAGGTTCATATTTTCCATGGCTATTGGATTAGGCGCTCTCATAAGTCAGCCTATTGCATTAATTGCTAGTCAGTAAGCACTAATCAAATCGATAAAATTTAATTATTTTCTTTAACTGCATGATTAAATTACATTTCTCCTAACAAGTTGGAGTAGTTGAAAACATTATTTTAATCACCCTTGAACCACAAACAATGACCAGCAAGCAATATTTGATAAAGAGATAAACAAATGGATGGACCCATAAACTCTAGGACTCCTTCCTCTTTTGAGGATATTTCCTGAGAAACAAAATGAAAGAACAATTTTCAGTTACACATAAAATTAGTGACTGCATCATTAACTTACATTTAATGCAATGCTCACATTTCAGGCTAAATTTCTGCATGGTGTTCCATATGACTCACTGGGCTGTTCTTAAGGGTATGGCTGAAACATAAGCTGCTCTAAAACTGTGGCAGTAAGTCATCCTCTGCGAAAGAAGTTGTACAAATCAACATTGAAGGATGAGCTTCACCAATGTTGGAGTAATACTCCCCAAGAGAGGGCTGGCACATGGGTTGGTGCTGGAAACCCAGCAATCCCCTCATCCCTGTGAAAGCAAATTGAGTGTGACTTGTGAAGACAGTGCAGGGAAGAAACCGTAGGCAAGCTGCCTTCCTGTATGGCTCTCAGAGCTCTGTAGTCCTCATCTTGTTATCTGTGCTCCATCCTCTTCTCCCTAAACTAGCTGATCCAAGAGAGTAGGGAACTTGTTTTTCAACCATGGTATTCCTACTTCCTGATATAGAGGCTTGAGCAATGTATATTAGCATTTCGGGAAGAGTCCAGCTGTTCTTCTCTTGTCCCCTCCTAAACATTTGAAAAGTAGTCCATTTGGGAATGAACATGTCTATCTTGTTAATAACAGATCTGGAAATCCAAAACAGCTCTCAATATTCACTCCCGAGTTGAGATCCTGGAGTAAAGAGAGTTGACTCTCTGTGACAGGTTTCACAGGGGAGGCAGGAAGGATTGGATGTGTAACAAACACATTGCCTACAGGAATCCAGACTTCTTTCCATCAAGAATAATGAAGGGCCTGTGACTGTATACTGTTTTAAAGCAAACAATTTCACCTATTAAGTCCTCTTGAGTGGCATGAAGACATGAGACTCCTGGGTCAGAGGCAAGGGACTTTGTAAATGCAAAGCCAGTAGCCAGAATGTCTCCTTGATGTTTTCAACAGTTTCTAATGCCTGTTCCCCCGCCCCACCGAAGTCCCATAGAGACAACACAGGCCTTTCTAGATGACTCTTGCACATGCAAAGGGTTAGCAATAGGAAAGAAAGTCTGTGTTTGGGGCAGTCACCATTTTTATAGCAAATGAAACCAAGCTTCCTCTTTGCTTAGGGAGAGATGTAACCTCAATTCTCAAGGTTGCTCCTTGTAAATGCAACGCTAAGAAATGTTCTGGAAAAACAGGGTTTGGAATTGTATCCATATCATGCACAAAAAGAGTACATCAGGCAAGGGAAGAGGAAAGAGAAGAGGATGGGAGAAATATTATTCCAAAACTTCTCTTTCCAGGGAAATAGGACCAAAGTCCCCTTCTGAAAAAACTCACCAGCTTTGTGCTCATGTAACCGATTGGGCTTAACAAGCAGGTCAATAAGGCTGCAGATAATCTCGGGGTGAAAAGAACAGCAGTTTATTAGCGCAATCTGCTCCCTTGTTTCATAGGAAATGTCTGAATCCACTATTGCTCATTTAAATTATCCTCTTGGGACCAATTGTGGCAGTTCAGATTTTGCTCACATGTCAGAAATAGGTCAGAACAAGATATTAATTAAGTGACCCTATAGCTCTGCTGTCTCCTGGCCCCCACGCAGACTGGTGTGGGGTCTCAAGTTCATTGACACCTGGAAGGAAGGGTGTGCTAGAAAACAGACATCAATGCTTCCGCCACCAAGAAGTAAGAAATTGGCATCTTTGCTAAGCTGCCCATGTATTCTAAGTCAAAAGGGTCTGACAGGTATAAGGGTATTTATAGGGAAAGTTGGAAAGAATATTTGAAATCAGGTCTGTTCCCAAGAATCTAGGACAATCGCTGCATTTATATACCATATGCGTTTGCTTTATCTCAGTTAACTCTCAAGATCCCGTAAGCTTGGCTATACCTCACAGAGCCCAACACCTGGATACTGCATGACTTAGGATCTCCAATTATATTTTAAATCCACTCAGTGCCACTGGCACGCTAGGGACATCTTGGCACTTTGAATAAAATGGAAAAGTTGCCATCTTGGCCCATGGAAACTCACAGTCAGATGGGACAAATGGAAAAATAAAGAGACAACTACAAAACTGGGTCATTGGTGTCCTGACAAATTCAAATCCCAGGACCCACCTAGGTTCTACCACCTCCTGTCTCTAAGGCCCAACAAGAAAGATTGACTTCTTTGCCATCTTATTCCTTTTTAAATTCAACAAAAACAAGTGGCAATGTTCAAAGTAACTCAATGCTCAATACTTCTTTTCACAGCTCAGTATCAGCTCAGCTATCCTTCCCATGGCTCTCTGGCTTTCTGGTGGTCAATGGAACAACCATGTGGGCAAAATTAGTGCAACAACATCCACTGTTAAACTAGCCCTTTGTCTGCTCAGACAGGTCTCAGGGTCACAGTGCCTGTCCCAGTCCTCTGAGCCCAGTCCCCACCCCTTCTTTATACCCTGCTGTCAAGAAAGACTGGCACTAAATATCACTCAATTTCATTCATCTCTCTAAATCCCCTGGATGTCCTTACTAGATTAATTCTAGACTATAAGAAGTATTTTACAGCAGTTGGGCATTGGACCTTCACTCAAGTACTTTCACAATGCAAGAACACTTTGTTCTATTAAATTACCATTCCATGATGTTCACTTTTCAGACATGATCACTGAAGACAAATGTGTGCATAAGCAAAAGTGGTAAAGAAAGTTGACGGTGCCTGGCTATCAAAAGATATAGTGCCTGGGGTCTTAAAGGCTTGAAAGTAAACATGCAGCCTTCTAACCCAGAAGCAACAAAGCTCACATGGAAGAAGCACACCACCCTGTGTCTAAGGAATCAGGTATCAGGCATCAAAGAACTAAAAATTACATCATTATAAATGAAGAGGAGTACAAATTGGGGACCCAAAGCCCATCGGTAGGTGAAACAACATTCCCTTACAGAGGAGTTGCAGGGAGGAGATGAGCCAATCAGGGTACAGTGTAGCAACAATGAAATATGCAACATTCCTCTAGTTCTTAAATACTCCCACCCACTATTGTGATCCCAATTCTGCCTGCAAATCCAGCTAGACCAGGAGATGTTCACTAGTATGGATAGGAACTGGAAACATAGGGAATTCAGGACAGATAATCTCTTCAGGACCAGTGGTGAGAGTGGTAATACCAGGAGGGTGGAGGGAAGGTGGAGTAGAAATAGGGAATCAATTGCAGGGATCTACATACAACCTCCTTCCTGGGGTACAGACAGCAGGGAAGTAAGTGAAGGGACACATGGGACAGTGTATGATATGACAAATTAATGATAATTTGTAAATTATTAAGGGCTCGTAAGGGAGGGGGAGGGGAAATATGGGGAGCTGTTACCAAGGGCCTAAGTGGAAAGAGGATGTTTCGAGAATGATGATGGCAACAAATGTACAAATGTGGTCTGCATGCAATAGAAGTATGTATTGATGGTGATAAGAGTTGTATGAGCCCCCAATAAAATGTTATTTTAAAAAAGAAGTGTCAAAATAGTCTTAAAAAGGGGGAGTGGGGAAGAAGTGCCTTACTCAGGGGCAGTGCCTGCCTGGTTCAGGCTTCAAGATTTGTGCTGAAAAATCAAATAATAACAACAACAACCAAAAGAAACTATTGAATCTATTCCAACCCTATAGAATGGAGTGGAACTCTCTCCTTGTGGATTTGAACCTCTAACCTTGGGTTTAGGAGCCTAATACATAATCAGGGCTGCTGTTTGCTGAAAGGGGAGGAGACAAAAAAGGAAGGAGCAAAACAAGATATCACATATGAAGAAATACAGTGATGCAGTAAAATGAGCACTAGTCTGCTGTAGGAGAAGAGCTAGATAGTAGTCTTATCAGCAGATAAGTGACTAAATCTTTCAGGTCCTTAGTTTTCACATCTGTAACCACGGAATGGTAGTAGTATCTACCCCATCAGAACAACATAAAATGATGCAAATAGAAACTGCTCACAGTGCCTGGCAAACAAGAAACCCTCCATGTAATTTGATTTTATTACTACTCCATTGGTCTGTTAACTGCAAGTCCCGAGAGTCCAATCTACCAGATGTTCCTCAAGAGAAGGATGAGAATAGATTATCTTAGAAGCCCCATATTGAGTTGCTGGGAGTTCGAATTGACCATGAGTCATTATTATTATAAAGGAACCCTGGTGGTGTATTGATTAAGTGCTCAGCTGCCAACCCAGAGGTTGGTGGTTCAAACCCATCTGATGCATTCACAGAAGGTCTGACCTGTTGATCTGCTCCCCTAAAAATTTCAATTGACAACAGTTCTACACTGCCCCAGGGGGTCACTATGAGTTGAAAATGGACTCAACAGCACACAATGGCAACAAGCATTGTAATTATTTTATCACCTTTCTTGACCTGCAATTGCTTACTTATAAAATGAAGGACTGAAGCGGGTTGCTCTCAACTTCCTTCCAATGCTACAGTTCTGTGATGAGAGCAGAAATCAACTCTTTCTACTCATGAACTCTGTTCCAGAAATGACAGCGAAGCTCAGGAGAGCAAAAGGCTTGGGGTCCAGCCATGAATTCTGCCACCAGCCCAGCTCTGGCATCCAGTGCAGGCTGATGGTCCCGGTGAACCCAGATGAAGGTTTCCATTTCTGACTTCTTTCTTCTCTCCTGTGGCAAGCCTCACATGAAACCTAACAGTCAGTGCATATTGAGTGACTATTGATTACCACACTGTGTCTCAGATTAACTTTAATAATGATATATCCCCGCCATGCTCAGCCTGCAAAACCTCTCAGTTCCCTGAAGTCTGTAGAAGGTTTCCAGGACTGCAGAGTCTTAGAGAATGGAACAAAATCTTTGTCGAACAACTGGCAACTTCCATTGAACCGCTGGCATTGGACCAGCACAGAAAAGAATCTCAGAAGACTGTCTGCGAAGAATATAAATTACTAATGATCAATTTCAGTGACTCCTGATGCATTAATCATTCTGGTAATAAAAGTGGGAAAAAACTGAGGGACTGTGTCTCTTAATCCTGCACTCCCCAAATATTGTTATTAAATACGTCCCAGGCAACAGCAGGCTATAGATTCATTTGAGGAACAATTTCATTCTTCAAAACTATCAGAACTCAAGTGGCATTGATAAGTGGAATTGGGCAGAGAGTGGTTTCTCACTAGAGCTAGTCAGGAAAACTGAGACATGTGGATGATTTTTCTTTCATTAACCAATCTTCCAATACTTGAAAAGTAATAACTTCTTCAGAATTACACTTATCTGAGACAAACAGGGAAAAACATTCTATTTTTCATGCTTCAATATTCTGCATGCTACTTCTCCAATGAAAGGAATCTCCCAGCTTTTTAATAAAGGTGCCTTCGATTCTCTCCTTAGACCCCACCCCAAAGACAGGAAATCACTAATGTGAGCTAAAAATCAGATTGCAACATGTAAGTCTGGGCAATGCTGCTATTGTGTTGATTCATGACTGTTTGCTCTGACTTGGGGCAGATGATGAGATCCTTTGAGAGAACATCATCACAGCAGGGTTTCCTGCGTTCTCCCACAAACTCAAAAACAGTGTCCCTCAGTCCAGGGGACATTTAGCAATGTCTGGACACATTCTGATTGTTACAACCAGGGGATGCAAGGAGCTGCTCTTATCTGGTGGGGTAGAGGGTAGAATGAAGTTAAATAGCACACAGGATAAAGGATAGCCCTTGACAGCAAAGAAATATCTGGCCCCAAATGTCAATGAGGCTCAGGTTGCACAATCCTGGCAGAGCCATTCCGCCATGGTTGGCAGCTGGTGATGAGTGGGCATGCAACCAGGGGGGATGCCGTGCATGCACATCGTGGGATCAGACCATTGTGATCCATGAGGTTCTCTTTAGCCCGTTTTCAGAAGTTGATTGACAGGGCCTTCTTTTTAGATCTTCTATGTGTGTAAGTCCCACTGACACCTGTTCAGCCTCATATCAACATGCCAGCTTCCACTCCCAGATAGGTGGTGGCTGCCCAGAAATCACGATGACTGGAATTGAATTGGGTCTCCCACATGGAAGGAACCACCAGGTCTTCCAGAATGACGATAGGCATATAGTAAACACTTGGAAATGTTTGTAGAGGTCAGACAGCCATCATGTGTGCACATTTAAAGAAAGCAGTGCTCCATCTGGGATGGAGGAGTCAGGGGATTTATGGAGGGAGGAGGCAGGTGTCTGCTAACTATTGGAGGTGGGTCGAAGCTGGACAGGGAGAGGGGAAATGGAGCCCTTCCCCGGGAGAAGCCCTGTGAGGGAAGCATAAGCAAGGCAAGTGTAAGGGTTCAAAGCCATTGTCTGCCATCTAAAAAAAGAGCTGAAGCCACATGCATCTTAGCAGAATAGAATTCCATACCAAAATTGAATCAGTTTTGTGGTTTTGAGTTTGTTTTTGTATGTTTGTTTGTTTTAATGAAAAACTGAGATGATGTGTTTGGGGGAAAGAAACTAGAGAAAAACATTTTCTTTTCAGTTCCATGTTATTGTCATTGTCTTTACTACCTGTTAGGTGCTGTGCAGTCTACTTTGGCTCTTCATGAGCCAAATGGCAGAGTAAGAACTGTCCTCTGGTTTTCCAAGCTCTAATCTTCATGGGAGGAGAACATCAGATCTTTTTCCCACAGAGAAACTGGGTGGGCTTAAACTGTCAATCTTTTGGTTAGCTACCAATTGCTTAACCACCACTGCACAAAGCACATGCATGTCAACGGCCCACTGATTCATACAGTACTGTCTTACAGGTCAGAAGCCCTGGCAGTACAGTGGTTACACATTGGGCTGCTGGTCAGCAGTTCGAAACCACCAGCTGCTCCACTGGAGAAAGACGAGGCTTTCCACACCATAAAGTTACCATCCCAGAAATTCACCTTGTCCTGTAGGGTGGTGTGGAGGTCATATGCTTATGTTAATCTCATGATTGAGATGTAGGGGTGGAATCTAGTCTGCTAATCTGGAGATAGCCATTGAGTAGCCAATGAGCCCTTTCTGTGGGCATGGCTTTCTCCTGAGACTTCTGGGAAATTTCGTGATATTTTCCTCATGGATATGAGAAGCCATCTCCCCACTTCTTGGGAGTAAATCTCAGAGACGATGAATTACAGACAAGACAAGATGGCAGTGTCCAATGAGCTGCAGGAGCTGGAGGAGAAGTCAAATGGTCTTCCCCTGATGGAACCAGACCTCTGAAGCTGGAGAAGCCATGCAGAGACCCCTGCCAGTGCTGAGTTGCTTCTACCACTACTGGATGCTGTTGATGGATCCTGAACCCTGGAAATGAAGAGCCATGGGGAGACCCCTGCCAGCTCCGGGATTCTGCACCCACTGGCTTGTGACTTCATGAGTTGGAAGGAGACGTTATAGACTGGTATCAGGCATGTGGGCTAATATCGGACTTATGACTTTGAACTGGACAGGGTTGGGATGCTTTCTCAGTGTTCCATCCCTTTTGTATATAAACCATTCCCTTATATCCTTGAAGTCTCCTTAGTCAATCTATAGTTTGGCCAGCTAGCAGCCAAACAAGCATATGCAGGCTGTTGCCTTGAGTCATGATTCCCCCCAGAGGTGTGTGTGTGTGTCTGTGTGTGTGCGTGTGTGTTGCAGGAAAAAGGAAAGACAGGGATCTACACTAGGACAGCTTGGCGTTTCTAAGCACACAGCATCAGACATGGTGGAAGGAGAGGACAGAGATACTATGGATGCACATCCTCTTCAATTAGCAGCTTTAAAACAACAGCCATTTCCAGAGGGAAAAGGGGGTGAGTGGAGAGGAGTTAATGACTTCCTAGCTTTCCATGGTTTTCTTAAATGGGGGAGCCTCTAAACTGGGGAGAGAGCTGGAGACCATGTCAGTGAAAATGACAGGGCAATTTTAACCTGAAGGAGGGAAGACTAGCCAGGGCCATGGTGACTGCTTTCACACGTCTTAAGGCATGGCTGTAAGGGTGAGAATCAGATCCATTATGAGTAGGCCTGGTGGTTTAAAAGTTAAGAGCTTGGCTGCTAATGGAAGTGTTTGGTGATTCTAATCTACCCAGGGGCTCTACAGAAGTCCTGACAATCTCCTTCTGTCACGATTGCCACCTAGGGGCAATTCTGCTGTCATAAGGGGCCATTATGAGTCAAGATGGACTTGATGACACCCAACAGCAATAAGTAGATATCACTTACAGAGAGCAGATTTCCGTTCAAAACACTGAATGCACTCCTAGTACATCGAAAGCCAGTTCTATCTGGTCATCTCTAATGCACAACAACCTCGTTGGACAGAGTCAGCAGACTCCACAGGGTCTTCAACAGCTAAGTTTCCAAAACAGATGCTCAGGACTTTTTTGTTTTGCTTTTGTTTTTTGAGGCACATCCAATCTTTTGGTTACCAGCTGAATACACTAACATTTGTACTTAGGATAGCCTAGAAGTGCAGTTCATTATCAAGGGATGATGAGATCCTTGTCATTAAAGCTAAGCAAACAGAGGTTGCAGAGCCAATATGTATAGACAGAGACATAGTAATGATGTCAGACTATAAAGTTATTTCAAATTATATGATATCTAAAGTTAAAATTTGGCATTGTCTAATTGAATGTATTTTTAGGTTTCACTTTCTTTACTTCTCCAATTAATTTCTACAGATAACGAAAAGTTTCCATCTTCAGTGTCAACCCTTGTTGATTGTCAGAGTATGAGGTAAGAAGGTCAGTTTTCATGCCCATTGTATATGTAGCTGTTCCATGTATTAGCAAAAATATCTTCAAATATCTCTTAACTAATTTTCCTTCCCAATAAGCCAATTTTTTTTCTCTGCCTACTCCTTTCTATCATTTGGTCAGGATGTGAAGCTTATTATCTCAGAGAAGGTACAGGCACCAAGAACAAAGGGTCCACAGGGTAGGAAGAAAGATCAAATATAGACCAGCAGAGTTATACCAGTCTTTCTTGGAAGGAAGGCAAACCTTTGGGACAGCATAATCAGGGCAGAAACTACCTGAAGCCTCTCTAGCTCAGGGTATGGAGTGGGGCCAGAAAGAAATCCTGGGTAAAGGCAAAGGGAAAACTGAAAGAGGAATCTACCCACTCTGTCTTGGGAATTCCAGAAGGTGGCCACCTCATGCTGTGCTTGTGCCACGTGGGGCAGGATAGCCACTACAGGTTTAAATGACAGTGTGGCTTGTTAGGGAGAAGCATACAGTAATTAGCCCCAAATTGCTCACTGTTATCATGTGGTATGAACGGTGGTAAAAGTTCCTAAGAACATATAGTAAGGGGGGCTAAGCCCCAGTGGCGCAGTGGTTGTGCACGGGACTGCGGCCCACTGGGTTAGAGGTTCAAATCCAGCAGCAGCTCTCCCGAAGTAAGGCTGGACCTCCTACTCCCACCACCAAAGGGCAGTGATGTCCCCCCAAAAAAACAAAACAAAACAAAAGAACATAGAGCAAGGGTCATTGAAGGAAACAGTTGAGAGTAATTATGGGTTGTCAAGGGAGCCCATGCAAATGAACAGCCAGCCAGGGACTAGGAGAAAGACATAGTTGATGCTCAGAAGATCTATAAAGCCAAAGAGGTCTGTAAGGAAGTTGAGTCATCAAGAGAAGGCCACCAAACCTTGAAGGTGCCAAGAAAGCAAACCCTGAGTTACATCACATGGATCTGGCAGGAGCAGATATCCAACACCAGAAGTCATGGTTAGACAGAGTACTGTCCAGGGTCAGAGAAAGCTGGTGGAAAAGCAAGGAACCAACCAAGCATTTACCCTTAAAAGTATTGGGGACAGAAAGCTTCCCTAGCTCTAAGGCACTGGGCTGTGGGGATAGGGAAGACTCTCTGAAATCAATGACAAGAAAATGACATGTTGACTAATTATTCACCCCAAACACCATTTTAAGTCAAAGTAAACCAAGTTAACATTCACTTGTAAGTGTAAGCAGCCATGTTTGGCACACACAAGTTGGTATTGATGTATGATAGCTTAAATTCTGAGCACTAAGTTTGTGGAAGCCTGCCATTTACAGTGGCAGCCCTAAACCCATTAAGTTTCTAGGTAGATTCAGCCTCCATTGAGTTCTCTATGATAATTAAGTGACAAAGTGAAAAGCTTTGCCTTCAGGGAGAGTATGTTGGAAAATGAAATACTGTCACCACAGTATGGAGAGCTTCACACCTAGAGGCTTTCCTGGATGTCACCTTGATGGATATTGGGATAGTAGGGTCACATCAAAATGAATTATACTGTGATTGCCTTGGTTGGAGGATCCTGGACCAATCTTGCAAATTTTTCTAGTTTGTAATACTATATGTGTTCCAATCATAGTTCCTTTCCCACTTCTGTCTTTCCACCTGTCACTGTGATGAATTGAATTGATCTACCAGCAGTCGTGGCATATCCTCTCTGTGACATCCTGTTTAAGTGCCTAGGTGTGTATCAAGGTCATATCCTCTCACCCTACTTGTTTAATCTGTATGCTGAGCAAATCATCAGAGAAGTTGGGTTACATGAAGAAGACTGGGACATCAGGAATGGAAGAAGGCTTATTAGTATGCAGATGACACAACCTTATTTGCTGAAAGTGAGAAGGCATTGAAGCCTTTGCAGACAAAGATCAAGGAGTAACCTTCTGTATGGTTTAAGGAAGACCAAAAATCTCACAACTGGAACAATAGAGAAAATTAGGATAAATAGAGAAAAAATTGAAGCTGCCAAGGATTTTGTGTTATATGGGTCCAGAGTCAATACACATGGAAGCCACAGAAATCAAAAGACATATTGCATTGGGTATATCTGCTAAACAAGGCATATTTAGAGTATTAAAGAACAAGGATGTTTCTTTGAGGACAAAGGTGTTTCTGACCCAAGCTATAGTATTCTTCATTTAATTATGCATGTGAAATTTGGACATTGAATAAATAGACCATTGAACAATTGATGCATTTGAATTATGGTGCTGGAAAAGAATGTTGAAAGTATCATGGACAGCTAAAAGGACAAACAGAATGGTATTGGAAGAAGGCAGAATACTTCCTAGAGACAAGTATGCTGTGCTAGGTCAGATTGACTAGATAAACAAATCCAGGGACAATCAGATATGTATAAGAAAGAGCTTTATATCATAGACTAATTGTATATTGAGAAAACATCCCAGCCTGGTCCAGATCAAGCCCATAAGTCTGAAATTAGCCCATATGTCCAATTCTAGTCCAAATGAGCATCTGTTTTTGTAGGGTACCTCTCATATTATGGATTTAACAATGTACCCATAAAGTCTTGTTAGAATCATAACCCTGGCAGGTGTGGGGTAAATTCTGCTTAGCACTAAGGCCTTCTTTGTTCTGGTGCTAGATAATACCAGAATAGAGTGGAGTCCACATCTAATCACATCTGGGACATAAATCGAGCAGAATGGACACAGCTGCGTGCAATGTGAGGGCATCTACAGGTCAAAGGACGCCCAGGAATGCCTAGGGCTACCACTAAGGAAGGAAGTGACAGAGCTGAGATTCTACTTTGGACTGTTAGCCTCCTAAACGATGAGAAAACAAGTGTGTGTTCTTCAAACCCACCCACTTATAGGACTTCTGTGCTAGATAACAAATAAAACAACTCACGGCCATTGAGCAGATGCCAGCTCCTCACCGCCTTCCAGGAGAGACTAGAGCAGCCCCTGTGGGTGTGAGAGACCGTAACTCTTCCCTAGAGCAGGTCCCTGAGATATTTCCTGAGAAACTGACTCCTGGACCCACCCTTTACAAAGAGCTAAGGCTCCTCCGCCTGACTGTTTACAGCTGTGCTAAAGCTTGCCCCAAATGTTTTGGCGTGATCTATGTAGATACAGCACTAAAAAAATATCATTCCTTTTCCACTCTGTTTTCCAAGGTAAAATACCAGATAGCCATGATCCGATCAATCCATGTCTAGAACTCTGCAAGATAAAAAGCCCTCTGTATTTTAAGCTTTGTGGTAATGCATAGCTATCATGCCTAAATTGTTCTGCTTGTTCTAAATGTGCCCTGCATGTGTACCTTTACAAGAACAGTTCCTTTTTTTGCCTGATAAGCCCTCGTTTTCAAATGCAAATGTGTTTTGAAACGTATCTGTTCAATCAGTTCACCCTCAAAAATCACACTAGAGTGGAATTACTCAAGAGGAATCCATAGTGAGACACTGAACATTTTCAAGCATGAGCCTGTGGTGCTTTTCATCTAGAAAGGTGACTAACAGCTTGCATAAGCTTATAACCAGACTTAAAGCTTCAAATCCCTGTGGAGTCTGCAAAGGGCATTGAGAAAGCAAGCCCAACCTGGGAAACATAAATGTCTCTGCACGCTGACTTATCTGCCAGGCAGGAAACCAGGCTTATTTAAAATTGCTGCTACTCATTTCAGCTCCCCAACCTCTATGTTCATGTCAGTGAGTGCAGAAAGCATCCCTTCCCTCCTAAAGAAAGCAAGGTCTGTGCGGCATCATGAGGTCTGCACTGGGGTGGGAGGAGTCTGAAGTGATCACACCCCATGCCCCACTCTCTGACAGACTATGGGCAATTTCCAAGATGCATTTTTTTAAGAAGAAGAAGAAGAACAAAATCTCATTCTAGGTCTGGAATTACCTAGCTGAGTGACCTTGGGACAAAACCCCCAGGACACAGTGATTAAGCTTGCTGTTGTCTATCAAAATGTCAGGGGTCCAAAGCTTCATGACACTCCATGTGGCAATCTCCTGTGAGGAATGCAGTCTTAGAAATGCCCCGGGGTGATGAGACAGTCAGGGTACAGGGTAGCAGTAATGAAATATGCAACTTTCCTCCAGTTCTTGAATGTTTCTCCCACCCGCTATCATGATTCCAATACTGCTTTGCAAATCCAGCTAGACCAGGGGATGTACACTAGTATGGATGAGAACCAGAAACATAAGGAATTCAGGACAGATGGTCCCTTCAGGACCAGTGGTGAGAGTGGTGATATCGGGAGGATGTAGGGAAGGTGGAGTAGAAATGGGGAACCAACTACAGGGATCTACATTTAACCCCCTCCCTGGGGTACAGACAACAGGTAATTGGGTGAAGGGATACATGGGACAGTGTACGATATGACAAAATAATGATAATTTATACATTATTAAAGGTTCATGGGGGACAGGTGGGGGATGGGCAGGGAGATATGGAGAGCTAATACCGGGGGCCTAAGTGGAAGGAGGATGTTTCAAAAATGATAATGGCAACAAATGTGCAAATGTGGACTGTATACAATTGATGTACATATTGAACATGATAAGAGTTGGATGAGCCCCCAATGAAATAATTTTTTTTTTAAAAAGCAGAAGAAGAAATGTCCCAGGGCAATTCTCCTCTCTCTGACAAAGGGGCTAGGAATCCACTGACTCACTGCAATGGGTCTGGTTGGTGTGAGTGTGTGTGCATGCATATGTGTGTCTCTCCTCACTCACCTCTCCCTTCTCTGCAAAGAAAGGTCTTGATCTTCAGGATTTCCCATTGTCCCGTCTAAAGAGCCCTGGCAGCACAGTGGGTTAAGGCTTTGGGCTGTTAACTGGAAGGTGAGCAGCTTGAACGCCCCCACAGGTTTGAGGCAGTCAGCGGGGGCAGCCTGTTTTCATAAAGATCACAGACTTGGAAGTGCAATTGAACAGTTGTTTTCTACCCTTGAGTGTGGAGATGAGTTGGAATCCACCGGACAGCAAGGCTCCTGGCAGCTGCACAACTTCAGTTCATCATCTGAGTAAAGTATGGCATGCTTCATCGGGATGGAGGTATCAGGTAAGAGGATGTCAAGGGAGCATGGAAAATTTGATGTTGCTAGCAGCCACTATGTCATCCCCCAGCTCCAGGTGACTCCATTCAGAGCAGAGGGGAACACTGCCTGATCCAGGTAGTGGTGGCTGCACCAGGACTAGCGTCAGATCTCCTGAATGGAAGGTAAACACCAATGGCACACAGAATATGGGGTGCATGGAAGAATTGGAATTATAGCAGTGGTGGAGAGGAAGTATTCAAGAACTAGAGGAAAGTTGTATGTTTCAAGCACCCTGACTGGCTTGTCTCCTCTCTGAGACCCTTCTGTAAGGGGATATTCCTATTGCTTACAGATAGGCTTTGGGTCTCCACTCCGCACTCTCTTTGGTTCACAATGATGTGATTTTTTGTTCTCTGATGCCTGATCCCATAGACAGCTTATGATCACACAGGCTGATGTGCTTCTTCTATGTGAGCTTTGTTGCTTCTCAGTTAGATGGCTGCTTGTTTATCTTCAAACCTTTAAGACCCCAGACACTATACCTTTTGATGGCCAGGCACCATGAGCTTTCTTCACCACATTGGCTTATGCACTAGCTTTGTCTTCAGTGATACTGTTGGGAACGTGAGCGTCATGGAATGCCAAGTTATTAGAACAAAGTGTTCTTGTGCTACAAATCTGGCTAGACCAGAGCATGTCCACAGATACAGATAAGAGTTGGAAATACAGGGAATATAGACAGATAAACCCCTTGGGACCAATATTGAGAGTAGTCATACCAGGAGGGGAAGGGAAAGGTGCAGGGGGAGCAAGGAGAAACCAATCACAATGATTTATATATAACCCCCTCCCTAGGAGATGGACGACAAAAAAAGTGAATGAAGGGAGACATCAGTCCATGTAAGACATGAAAAATAATAAATTATAAATTATCAAGGGTTCATGAGAGAGAAGGGATGGGAGAGGGGAAGGGGGGGAATGAGAAGCTGATAACAAGGGCTCAAGTAGAAAGAAAATGTTTTTTAGATGATGAAGGCAACAAATGTACAAATGTGCTTGACACAATGGGTGGTTGCATGGATTGTGATAAGAGTTGTACAAGCCCCCAATAAAATGATTTTTAAAAATATATGGGATATGAAATGTGTATACTCTAGAATTATATATACAATTGTGTGAGCAGTGGAACTAAGGCTAGAGGAAAGAGGGACTCTATGTAGGCAGTGAGATTATAGAGTAAACAATGTCCTTATATTTTGATTTCTATTAATTTGCTGTTTAATGCTTAAAAGCCATGCCTTTAGGAAAGCATTTCTTCACATTATATGGAAGAACTATTTGCGTGATAGTTTGCTATTGCTTATTTTCTCAGCTTGTAAACAGCTATGAGTCAGAATAATCTCCTTGTTATCTGTGATACCTTCTAGAGCTCAATAATGGTTCCAAAGTTATTGCAGGCCCACACCCCAAGAGCTAGGCACACACCATCCATCTCAGCTAAAAGGAACTTTTCTACTTGCAGTAGTTACATGATTTCTTACCAACTCGAAGATATAGAAGTGCTTGAGGTAGATAGAGTTTAGCCTGTCAATGAGGTCACAGCCTGATGACACCTCTTTGTAGACATGACCTCCTCGCAAGGAGTGTCCTGGGAACCTCCTCCCTCTCTCTGCCTTCACATTCTGTTGATTAGTCATGCTGAGACAAGCAGGAGCCCTGTCATGTGCTCACTGCCATTGGGTCCACAAGATCTTACACCCTGTGATCTTCCTGAATTCTGCATCCTTGCTTGTGGCTGCATTAGTCTAAAGAGGGATTTATGGGCTAGTATCAGACTTTGGGGCTTGATCTGGACTGGGATGGATGTTTTCCTGAAATGTAACCACTTCTCGATGTATAGCTCTCTCTTACACAAACATGAGTGCCTCTGGATTCGTTTCTCTAGTCAGCTCCGCCCCACACATACCTTTTCCCTCTACTGCTGACTGGGAAAGAACAGGATCACATCCGAGTCCCCAGAATGGGAAGAGACCTCAGAGTTTGCTGTTCTTTTTCTGAGGTAGCCCCCTCAGGGGTCTGCCTAGTTCATAGCGAAGCACTTTGCTACCCGACTTAGAAAGACAAATGAGAGCCCCAGAAGCTGTCATGTACAATCAGCAACAGCTCTCTACCATGGCAGTGTTTGATTGGACCAGTACTGAACACTTGACTCAAAATGAGCCATTCAGAGCCCCTCTTGCAGAAAGCTGAAGTTGGCCCTAAGAAAGAGTCTGTGTTGCTTGAAGTAGCTAACACCAAGCTTATGTCTTCCTGTCAGCCAGGTTTCTGTGGGCAGGCATTCTTGATCCTCTGTGTGGACTCAAAGTCAAAAATGCTCCTGTGGACTGTAGGAGGAGAGGAGAACACAGTGAGGAAAGATGAGTCTGGATGGCTTTCTGTTCTTAAGGGACTGGTGCAAGGTGTCCTGGAGTTCTGTGAAGAGCCAGAGTCCTTACAGTCAGATGTCTTCTTAGTGTTTCTGTTACTTGCAATATAAAACGGTCTACTAACGCAGCCTCCAGCATGCCATAGAGAGCCTGTGGAGGTGCCAACAGTAATGAGTGCAGCCGCTCACATAAAAATAGGAGTGGAGGTTCTAGTCCACTGCAATGTGCCTTGGAAGAAGATGCTGGAAACCTACATGGCACAGGTCTCCTCAGACACACGTGAGTAAGGTGCCCATGAGTTGAAGTCAACTCAACCAGAACTCGTCTTGGGGGCGGAGCATTCAAGCCTACATGATCTACCCTACCTAGAGTACCTGCCATTTCAGCCTCGCCAGACCTCATCTGATAGCTGTCAACACAGCCTACTGTCTCTGAATGTTGCCAGCTGCTCTTTCTGAACTGCCAGCCTGCCCACAAAGCACTCTCTCCAAATGCACAGATAGGTAAAAAGCTGGGCTGCAGGGATATGCTGGTTCTCTCCCTTAGTTTTCAGCCTTGCATATGATGAAAATATGAGGGTAGGGACCATGGCCAGCATGAGGATGTTGGGACCTTTTTCATCTCTGCTCATTGAGCTTTCAAAGAACGGGCCTTCCAAGAAAGCTGAGAGATACATCTCGTGTGACTGCATTGGAGATGATGGTGCTCTCAGTAGGTTGTGCTGCTTTGCTTATTTATGAGGATTTTCTGAGTGTTAGGTTAAAGGCTAGCAGTGCTCAACATCCCATGCTTAATGAGGAAACCACAGCATGAGGGAAAGGCAATCTGGGGTGCCTTTTGCCATAAAGAGGCTCAGTAAGTAAAAGAACAAGGTTCCCTAGGCATGCCTGGGGCGAGGGATATGGCAATGCCAAAAGATTTTCTGAAGAACAGCAACCTTTTACCTCATTGAAAGAAACGGTCACAATGATAGCGAATTTCCCATCATGCTCATATAGTGCCTTCTCCACTCGTGTGTAGGAAAGTGAAGGACAGTGAATAAGCCTCTCCCCTTAGGGTACACCTAATCCAAACAGGACTCTAGGTACCAAGTTCATCAACCAGGCTTCCGTGACTGTCCTCTAAGTCTCTGGTCCCCAAAGTAGGGTCTCTGGAGCAGCAACAGCATCACTTACAAAGGCAGTTCTTTTTTGTTGTTAATTATTTTATTGGGGGTTCTTACAGTTCTTATAGAAATCCATATATCCACTGTGTCAAGCACATTTATACATATATTGCCATCATCCATTTCAAAACATTTTCATTCTGCTTGATCCCCTTGTTTATTTTCCTCCCTCCCAACCTCATGAACCCTTGATAAATTATAAATTATCATTTTCTTATCTTACACCACCTGTTATCTCCCTTCACCCATTTTTCTACTACTCATCACCCTTGGTTGTAGGGGAAAGAGGGGGCAATTGCCATCATTTCCCCTTTTTTTCATCCCCTACATTCCTGGTATCACTACTCTCATTATTATTCCGAAGGGGTTATCTATCCTGGATTCTGTGTGCTAAGAGTTTTTAACTGTATCAATGTACATGCCCTGGTCTGAAAGGATTTGTAAAGTAGAACTGGGGTCATTATAGTGGTGGGCAGAGCATTAAAGAAATAGAAGAATGATATATATTTTGTCTGTATTATACAGTACCCGGGATGACTCATCCTTTCCTTGCGACCCTTCTGTGAGATGTCCAATTGTCTACAGATGGGCTTTATGTATCCACTCTGCTCCCCACTTTGTTTGCAATGAAATGATTGTTTATTTTTTGGTCCACAGATGCCTGATCCCTGATCCTGTTGACACCTCATGATCACACAGGCTGGTGTGCTTCTTCCATGTGAGTTTTGTTGCTTCCCAGCTAGTTGGTCACTTGTTTATTGTCAAGCCTTTAAGATCCCAAACACTATATCTTTAATAGCTGGGCACCATCAGCTTTCTTCACCACATTTGTTTATGCATCCATTTTATCTTCAGTGATCCTGTCGGGAAGGTGAGCATTACAGAATGCCAGGTTATTAGAACAAAGTGCTTTTGCACTGAAGGCATGAAGTACAAATTCTTGGACCCCCCCAACCCCGACCTACTAAATCAAAGCCCACCAATCTATACTTAAACAAATCAAGGGTAGGGGTAGAGGTGGGATGGTGAGGAATGTCCTGTTTTTCTTATGAACAATCAGTAAAAACTAAACTTGTGGGCATAATCTCAACTAGTGAGCCAGAAAAAGTCAGAGTAGATGCTTCTTTCAGTCTTACAAAGACACACAAGGAATAATCAAACCCTTCTCCTACCTCTGGACAGCATCCTGTTCTCACACAGTGCCCAGAGTCACTGCCTAGCTCTCAGGCCCCTCTCAAAAGAGGAAGAGGATGAGAAGGTCGCAGATCATTAGTGGTACCTTGGCATCACAGCATGAAAGATCCCTGGATCTCATCACTAGACTCTGAATAATACAAAGTGAAATGTGTTATAACTTATGCTACTTTAATTGGGTTTTTCTGCTGCAGCCTGAAGCATTGTAACTGATGTAGGTTTCTGAATGCCAACAAGAGGCAAGCAGTCATCCTGGCTGCTGAAGGCAGAAGGGTAACACCTTTGACTATCAACCCTGCCCACCCTAGCAGGGACATTGTCTAATGGCAGCTAGGCATCTCTGCGCCCTCCTGGCTCATTGTGATCTTTGTCTGTCTGTCTGTCCGTCCAATATTGCTGTGCTGACTGTGTCCCTTGCTGTCAGTTGAGTTCCTTGTATGATGACAGAGTCAATGGTGCTACAGAGTATTTTCAGGGACTGCATTTTCAGAAAGAAAAGGCCAGGCTTTTCTTTGGAATCACTTCAGAGGGGACAGTTTTGCCTTCTGATCAGTAACTAGGCACATTCAAAGTTTGCACTCCCCCTCCCCACCCTCAGGGTTTCTCTGGCTTTATAAATAGCTCTTTCATCACTGGAACCTCTTGAGTGGTCATCTATATCATGGAATCCAATGCAAGCATTAATCTCCAAAGGTTCTTCTCTATGCACTTAGAGAGCTTATGCATATTTCCAACTATTTATAGATAGTAGACAGGCAGATGACAGAGAGATTGCTGGAGATACAGATACACATGAGGATAGCGTGAGAGCACAACCAAATAGGAACATTGGATTGCAGGGAACAGAAAGATTTCTCCCAAGTTATCTCCCCTAACATATGCCAAACTTAAGTTGCTTGCTACATGTGGCATATGACTACACTTGGAGGTTAACCAAAGTAGATCAGGGGCTATTATTCTCCCTAAGTCTAAGAGCTATCAGCTATCCATAACAATCAGACTGAATAGCCTGTCCCACCCTAAAGTAGGTTCAATACCTTCTGGTAAACATACCAATAGAGTACTTCCTTGTGGGAGACAAAGAGGTCAAGCCCACCCAAGGATGATCAAGGTTAGGATGCCATATTGAGTCTATGGCATCCTTCTTGCCACATGTATACCCCTAGTCCGTCCCCATGGGGTTACGTGTACACTCCTAGCTCATCCCCTTCCTGTGATTGTACAACCTTTTCTTGTGACATATGTCCTTACCTGTAATTAGGGGCCTTGCATGATGCCAAAGGATATATAAGGCTTGGGCACAATAGAGTCCTCCCCCCATCCCCCAGCCCTCTCCTGCTTGTCAGCTCTGGTAGCTCTCAGCCCCTCTCCCTCTCCCTCATGTAATCCCTTCCCCACCCGCTGTCTCTCCATGTGGGCCGCCTGTCCCGCTGAGGTGAGCTTGCTACAATGAAATGTGTCTGACTCTTATTTCTCTCTGTCTCAATCTCGCTATAACTTTGCTATAATAAAGAATAATTGTCGCTGTACAACTGCACCTATCGAACCCACGATGTATGTATTGGAGGCTGGTTTCCTCTGATACTGGGTATATCTTGAAAGTGGGTATTAAAACTTTATTTTATCTTCTCTTTTGCTTATTTTTCTAGATTTTCTACAATGAACCTGCCTAATCTTCTGCATGCAGAAGGGGTCTTAAAAACAAAATGTTATGTTGTGTTTTAATTTGCTCTAGTCCTGGATACATGTTTTGTTTTGTTTTTCTCAAAGAACTGAGTGTTTTTAATTCCCTTTGTGGCTAAATTTCTTAGGACAACCATTTCAAGAGAACATCTTCACAATATATTTTATAGGTTCTTGCCCCTGCGATCATAATTAACTTGATGTTGATAGCCAGGCTTATGATTCCAGAATCCATTCTTGTACTGTGGTACCCGCTGGTAATAGGTAGGGCTCTGGAGCATGGTGATCCCAGCCTGCTGTGCTTTTAGTTCTTGGGTCTATTTTTAATAGTCTGGATGTCTTCACCATGCCTCACTATTTGTCAAAGTGTCTGTTGGCTACACACCCTCACCTCCCCTCTAATTTATAGCCCAGAGAGACTGAATCTTTGTAAAGCACCTTGTGAGCGATGCTGTAGACACCAGGATTCTTTTCTCTGTTCCTCTTGGTGACTGATCCCCTCAGCCTCTGAGTAGGACCTTGCCCAAATGAGTCCCCAGCGAGAGAACTGGGGCAGGCTGCCTTTTCTCATTCATATGAGGCTGTGAATGTTTACCAACAAGTGCTCAAGAAATCCAAGCTGTGCCCACTGTAGTGAGAGTAAGGCTTGGTAAGTCAACTTCGCAAAGTCCAGTGCCTAAGTTCCAGAAGACAAGAGGGGTGAGTACACAACGCAGCTATTTCACCAACATGTTCCCTAGCTCATCAGTCCCTCCCCCACTTCCTGATTGGCTGGTCAGTATGAGATGAACAGTCTTCCTAGACATCACTCATTTTTTTAATGATTATATCCCTGACCCCCCCTTTTTTTAATTTCTATTTCTTAAGTAAGTAACCCCCCCTCCGCCCCCAATTCATTCAGGCTCCATGTAGCCTGAATGTGTGGATCCTTGTGATTGCCCCATAAGTCAACCACTCTTGCTGTGGCCACAAACTAACTTCCTGGTCTTTTGTCCCCCTTGTTCCTGAAGAAGGAGCAGCTTGGGTTTATTCATCACAAGCTGAACTCCTTGATTACCACTGTGCTCAGAGGAAGAGTAAACCGCCCCTAAGCCAAGCTTTCCAGAGGGAGGCAGATGTGCTTTTGTGTCTGGCTTTCTTGCCAACCAGGATGCACGTAGCTTTTCTTGTCTTTTCTTCAGGCCTGCTTTCTGGTTCTTGAGAGTATTCCAAAAGGGGGCACTTTCTGAGAGACGAGTTCTACCGTAAGCAGTAATGAAGTGGAATTCTCTCTAACTGAGTGACGTGATGGCGCTTTCAATGACAAAGAGCTACGTGGTCAAGAAAGCGCATGGCTGGTTCTCTGGGCAGCTCCCTTCCACAAACAGGAGGCCACGGATGATAAGAGCAGAGCCAAGAAGCGCTGCTTCTGCCTCCATCGAAGTGGGGTGACTTCAGTCCACCACCTGGCTGTTAGATTTGCCAGATGGCAGACCTGAGTACATGCTGAGAGAGCACCCGCCCCATCCATTACCCCAGCCAGGTAGATCCTGTTGGTTTAACGTGTGATGCACATAATAGTACGTAGCATCATGAGCCATCATGAAGGCAGCCATCTGGACTCAGATTGGACAGTCCTGTGCACAGTGACCACAGATGCAACCCCCTAAGTTGTGATAGACAGCTGGGGATGGTGGTGAAGAGTTGGGTTTAGACAGAGGTTGGGTGAGGGCTTAGTAAGCAGGCTGTGTCCCTAAAGTATATTTGCCTCCTGTGGTAGTTACACAGTCTGCTGTCAATTTGAGACTCAAAAGTGAAGGGGTGGAGTTTAGCCTGTCAATCAAGTCACAGCTTGATGACTTCATTTGGAGATACTAAAGAGATAAATAGCTTCCAGGAGACAGGACACACATGCACATTTCCAGTGAGACATTCTGGTTGAGAAGACACATGGAGCTACACTAGAGCGCTGGAGCTGAAGGAGCCATGTGGAGAAATCTGTCAGCTCTGAGAGGCTTCCACTGTCACTGGATCCACAAGAATCTCCAGCCACTGGCCTCTGATCTTACTGCATTCACTGTCATTGCATGTGCTGTGTGAGTCTGAAGAGGACTTATAGATTGGTATTAAACATATGAGCTAATATTCGACCTGATCTGGACTGGGTTAGGATATTTTCACAATATTCAATTGTTCTTGTATATAAAGCTCTTTCTTATATATGAGTCTCCCTGGATTTGTTTCTCTAGTCTACCCTGACTAATGCACCTCCACAAAAGGAACTGCTTTGATTTCGGGAACACTGCTGACTCCCACCCAACTTTACTCAGGCCTCTGAGTTTTTCTTTGTTATTTTCAATTTTGATGAAAATGTGATGGTATTTTTCCATTATTGCAGAAAAACAGAACTGTGATGAAAGGGAGGTTTTGAATACTTTGACAGTTCGAGCTCACCTCTGACAGTTATGGAAATGGCTTTCCTGTAGGGGATAGTTCTGTATAGGGGAGTGGGATGGGATATGGGCAGGTTCATGCACTCTGGCTCGGCTCTGGAAAGACTTCTGATAGAAAAGGCCCCAACTAGCCCCCACTGGGACTCTGTGTTGTGAGACTGATAGACAGAAGATACCACAAAAAGATAAGTAGTGTCAACCAGAACCTGCCCAAAGTTAGAACATTGTAAAGCTGCAGGGGGTCATGGGGCAAGCTCTTGTCATATTGTGCCCCTTTGTGTTCCCCTCATTGCCTTATAGCACTGCTCACATCTCCAAGTCATCTCCTATTTGTGACAATCCATTCACATTTTCAGAAAAGATTACTACCTACCTTGAGGTGTCACCAAGTTGATTCCAACCCATGGGACCTCGTGTGACACAGTAGAACTGGCCCATAGACATTTCTAGACTGTAATTTTTATGAAAGAAGCCTTGTTAGTGTAGCATTTAAGTACTTGTTTGCTAACCAAAATACTCAGTGGTTCAAATCCACCAGCAGCTCCACAGAAGAAATATATGACAACCTGTTTCCATAAGGAGTACGACCTTGGAGACCCTCATCCTATAAGGTCACTCTGAGTCAGAATCAGCTCAACGACAATGAGTTTGGCAGTTTTATAGGAGTAGATGACCAGGGTTTTCTTCCACAGAGCCACTGGGTAGATTCAAGCCACCAATCTTTTGGAAAGCAACCAAGAACCTAACCAAGGACACCAAGGCTTCTTGTGGTGTCGCTATATGAATATAAGTAAACAAAGCAGAAACCATCCTTGTAGAATAGAGAAAAGAACTCGGAGGCAAAAACTATTTATAGAGATATAGATATAGGCATGTATATATGTAAATGTATTAATTTGCAATGATAGCATATAGGCCAATGTACATATATTTACATGCTAAGTATTAAGATAGTAGATGGGCTTTGGGTCTCTACTCAAAGCTTCCCTAAACACAAGAGCAATTTGTTCTAATAGCCTAGAACTCTTTTATATTCACCTTCCAGACATGATTGCTGAAGACAAAATGGGTGCATAAGCAAATGTGGTAAAGAAAGCACATGGTGCTCAGCTATCAAAAGATATAGCATCTGGAGTCTTAAAGACTTAAAGTTAAACAAGTGTGTCAGTCTGGGTAGACTAGAGGAACAAATTTCTTAGACACGCATTTGGATATAAGGGTTTATATACAAAAGAAAGGAATACTGAGAAAGCATCCCAATCCAGTCCAGTTCAAAGTCATAAGTCCATTATTAACCCATATGCCATATATACCAGTCTATAATGTCTCCTTCTGACTCACAAAGTCACAGGTCAGTGGGTGCAAGAAGCCCGGTGCTGGCAGGGGTCTCCCCATGGCTCCTCACTTCCAGGGATCAGGGTTCATCAACAGCATCCAGTGGTGGCAGAAGCAACTCATTGCTGTCAGGGGTCTCCATGTGGCCTCTGCATCTTCAGAGGTCTGGCTCCATCAGGACCAAGCCGTGTGGCTTCTCCGGCTCCTCGGATGCTGCCATCTTGTCTTGTTCATGATTCATCGTCTCTGAGACTAACTCCCAACAGCTAGGGAGATAGTTTCTCATCTCCACGAGGGAAATATTGCGAGATTTCCCACATGTACCCAAAGAAAGCCATGCCCACACAGAGGCCTCATTGGCTACTCAATGGCTATCTCCAGATTCACAGGCTAGACTCCACTCTTACATCTCAATCATGAAATTAACATAAGCACATGACTGCCACAACAAGCAGTCAACAAGATGGGAAACAACAAAGCTCAGATGGAAGAAGCACACCAGCTGGTGAGATCATAAAGAGTCAACAGGATCAGGTATCAGGCATCAGAAAACCCCACACAATTGTATCACTGCAAACAAGGTGGGTTGAAATGGGGACCCCAAAAAAACCTTGGACATCCCCTCATAGAAGGGCACAAGGAAGGGAAGATCCAACCAGAGTGCAGTATAGCATGGTGGAAATACATATCACTCCTCTAGTTCCTGAATACTTCCTCCCTCACCCACACATCACTGTCATGACCCAGTTCTACCTTACAAATCTGCCTAAACCAGAGTATGTACAATGGTACAGAAAAGAGTTCTCGACACATGGAAGCCAGGACAGATAAACCCCTTGGGAACAGCAGTGGGAGTAGCAATACCATGAGGGTAGGGGAGTGGGGAGAAGGGGGAGAGAAGAGGAATTGATCACAAGGTTGGATATATTAAACACCCCTGGAGGTGGACAAATAATAGAAATGTGGGTGAATGGAGAAAATGAATGGTATAAGATACAAAATAACAATAACAATAATGTATAATTAATCAAGGATCACAAGAATGGGAAGGTGGAAGAGGGAGGGGGAAAAGAGGAGCTCAAGTAGAAAGAAAATATTTTGGAAATTTTGATGGCAGCATTTGTACAAGTGTGCTTAATACAATTGAAATATGGATTGTTATAAGATCTGTAAGAACCCCCCAATAAAATGATTAATAAAAAAAATAGTACTTGCCCTCCTGGAATGTGCAACCATGGAATTAGGGCTCAATTACCAGACCATATTATTTGTGAGAAAAGCAAATATGGAATTGTTCAATTCATTGTACCACTATAAAGTACCATACATTATTCTTAGGTCTTAGATGAGCTATGTAACTTTTATTCCTATTTTATAGCTAAGTGAAATGCATGTTTCATTGACAGAACATTCCCAATTATAAGAACCTACCTCAAGGATAAAAGGTGTTCAATGATAAGGTATTTATAATAAATAAAATTTATAATAAAATAAAATAAATCCTAAGTATTACAAACCAAAGACCAAATCCCTTGCCACTGATTCAATTCTAACTTATAGCAACACTGTTTCTTAGTGTGTTAGAAAGAGTTCTCTAGAGAAACAAAACCAGGACACTATATATATATATATATATATAGTGCACTCCATGTATATATATATACATGTTTATACAGTGAGAAGGAATATAATAGCTAATTAATCCACACAGCAGTACGAGGGCTCAATTCAACTCACTTTCATGCAACAGTTAATATACTGGAAGTCCTTCAACTAATGTGGGCTGGCAGGTCCGAAATCAAGAAAGAAAACAAGAGAGTCCTCCCTTGGGCAGCACAGGCAGAGTCTGCCCTCAGGCAGCAAACAGCAGGGTGAGTCAGCAACAGCCAGTATCTCAGGACTTCGCAAAGCAGACTCAGATGCCGGGAGTCAAACTCAACCGACACAAGGCAACAGGATCCACCAGTCTTAAGCTCTAGCAACGTGTGCACCTGCAGCATGGTGAAGCAGGTCTCAAAGCTGCCTCAAGCTCCTGCAACATGATACGTGGGTTGGCTTGACTCACAGGTAGTGTAGCACACAGGTTGAGACAGAGAGCTAACTAAAGCAGCAGCATGCACTTCTGATTACCAGAGAGCAAGAGATCGGGGAGCGGGCCTTGCAGTGCCATTTATCTCTTTGCCCTCTAATCAAACTGCAACCTGATTAATCCCACATGTTCCTATCGGCCAGGTTAGTGCAATAAACCTAGCTGTCACACTGAGGCAGTGAATCTTCACCTGGAGCAGATAGCCTCATCTTTCTCCTGTCAAATAGCAGGTGGATCTGGACTACCGGCCTTGTCGTTAGGAGTCCAATACTTACCAGACAGCACCAAATCTTCAACAATTTAGAGTATGTCCATAAAGTAGAGTCTTATGTATTGATTTAAAAGACTTGTACATAGAACTTTGACTCCATGTATGGAGGTGATCCATGTATGGATGTATGATCTATTGGTATTGACTAGAAAGGTAGGTTAGAAGTTCAGGAGTAAAAAGTCAACCATGAAAAGAGATCAAAGGAATAGAAGTACATTCACATGTTGTTGTTGCTGTTCCCAGCTGCCATACATGACAAGCTCATGTGCCATCGGAGAAAGCATTGCCTGCTCCGCCTCATCTCCATGATTGGCCTTGGATCAGAACATTCAAGTATTGCCAACAGGTATAGCGTTGGGGCAGAGAGGCTGTTGCTGTATGCTTTCTGCACACTCTCCATTTGTCTCCCTTCAATTATACAGATATATTTCATACTACAGACTCCTGGGAAATACTTGGACAATAACAGTAAAGACTTGTTCATATGTTCTACATCCAAATGAAAGTGGAATGTGTTCGGCCCTCTTAATAGTGCCTTACTGGCTATGTCCTAGTGAGTGACAGATAAGTAAGCAGGGTGACCCTTCTGTTGCATGGGATCAATTGGAAGGACGGAAGACATTCAGCCTGCAGGAGAGAAGACCAAGACAAGACACCAGAAATACTTTCAGATATCTGATACACTGTGGAAGAGGCACAGGCCGGGGTGCTCTGTGGGATCATAGAGGGCAGGCATAAGATGGTGAGTAGGAATGATGGTGGGAAGATTGGCCATAGGTGGTTAGAAGTCACAGCTGCCCGGTGGGAGGGGCAGCACCCCATGGCAGGGTGCTCCTTACTTTCACAGGGAGGGGTCATCAGTCACGGGGGTCCCCCATCAGGGGCATTCAATATTTCCTCCAAGGTCTCAGAATATAAGAGATCCTACTCTGTTTTCTGCATTTCTAAGCTACCGGCTACTCCAGGGGAGAAAGATCCGACTTCCTGGTCTTGTAAAGTGTTACAGTCTAGGAAACTCATAGGAGCAGTTTTGCCCTGCCCTATAAGATGGCAGTGAGTTGGGTTTGGGTTTCGGTTTTACTCATTGGCTCCATTTCCTGCCCTCTTCCATGGTTATGTGTAAATGATGGATAGCTCCATTCTGAGTCTCCAATCTGTCCCTCAGAAACTCAGTACTCTCCACAACTAAACGTTTAAGGCTGTGGTGTGGGGAGGAAAAAAACTCTCCTGGCCCACTCGAAGGGACTTCCACCATTCTTGTCACTATCAAAGGAACTCCCTACATGGGGAGCTGCTCTGCATTCCCCAAGACCGCACCCATATCGTGCACCATTGTTGCAGGGGTCAGAAGTGACAGTTTCAAAAGTGAAAAAATGAAAAGCCTTAGAATACTTTTCCCTCATGGTTTATACTGGACACAGTGCATTTGCTTAGCAAATATAAATAAATAAAGCCAAGGTGCCATGTAGAGTCTGCATACAGGTACATTTCTATAGATGATGGCATGGTGGATGACAAGTCAGGCTACTGACTACAACGTCAGCAATCTGAACCCACCATCTGCTGCTCTGGAGAAAGACAAGGGGCCTGTGTCTGTACAGATTTACAGAGTGCTAGGGAGCAGTGCTAGGACTCAGTCGACTGGATGGCACATGGTTTGGGGGTTATTCTATTGTTGTGCAATTTGTTGTTGTTGACCATCAAGTCAGTGCCGGCTCATAGTGACCTTCTATGCAGCGAGTAAAGCACAATCTAGGCCTGTGTCATCCTCCCGCTCACCAAGATGCTCAGGGCCGTGGTTGGGCCTCCAGGCCCTCACTGGGTCTCCACTTCACATCCCCCTGCAATTAAACCTCCTAGGTGATGCATTCAGAGCAAGCAAATAAGCCAATGCTCTGTCATGATGCATATCATTTTCACTGGCTAGTTTTCAGAAGTAGGTAGCCAAGTGTCTCTCATAGTCTGTCTTAGTCTGAAAGTTCCACCGCAATCTGTCTACCATGGCTTACTATGGTATTTGACATAGTGGAAGCCTAACTTCTGGCATGATAGCAATAAACTGATAGACAGATGGTTGTTGTCTGCATTATGGTGGTTAAGTGCCAGATCCTAATGACCCGTATGACAGAGTAGAATTTCCCCCTAAGGTTTTCTTGCCAAGAATTTTTTTGAGAAGAAATCTCCCATGGAGCAGTTGGGCATTTGAAACCAATGAGCTTACTGTTATCAGCCTACTTCTTAGTTGTTGCACTGCCCAGGATTCAGAGTCCATGTAAAAAGCATAGTAACCTAGCAAGTTTGGAAACTGTCAGGGTCTCTCATGACAGATGGTGGCTCTGAGAGGTGAGAGGTCCCTGCATTACAGAAAGATAAAGAGAAAGAGCAGGTCTCAAATACGAGGAGCCGGTTCCCTGTACCTGATTCTGACCATGGTTCTGCCTTCTTCATACCAAGGCCTTCAGCTTTGTCTCCCTTCATCTTGCTGCCCTTTGGCCCACACAGTCTCTCATCCTGTTTTCATAGGTGTTAGCCCCTCTGCTCTGGAAACATAGATAGTATGCTCACACTTTTTGCTACTCATTAAGTCATCAAAGATGCATTGTCTCTTTGATGAGACGCATTGTGCAACTACATAGAGGATGCTTCTCCTTGTATGTGGTATAGTCTACAAATAGAAGGAAAATAATAATGATAAAAAAATTTTAATTTAAAAGAGAGAGAAAGGTCGCAGTCTTCCAAACCCTGCTGATGCCTTCTCCATCAGGCCTAAACACTGGTCTGAGTGGTTGTACAAGAAGGAAAAATTGAACAGACCTCAATTCTCTTGTTTCCAACAGAACGATAAAAACAAAGAAGCAGTGTCTCTAGTCTCACCCTTCTGATGCTCCTGGTTCCTAAGCAACTGATCTTCTCCTGGCCTGGAAATCTCGTGGTGACCCCATGAGGCACAAGCAGAACGATTCCACAGGACACTCTGGGCACCAGCTCCACAGAAGCACGTGGCCAAGCCTGTCTCCCAGGGGGCACACTGCAAACCGATAGCTTGATAGTGGAGCGGAAACCATTTGTGCTACCCGATGAGCTTGCTCCTGTCTTCCAGAACCCAAACCAGAACTGTTGTTCAGACTCACCCCTGACTCACAAGAACCCTTTAAGATGGAGACGAACCTCCTCCACAGGGTTGCCAAGGCTGCAATCTTCATCAATGCAGATGGCCACATCTTTTCCCCACAGAGCTGCTAGGGGGTGGGGTGGGAGGGAGGGGGGGTTGCTGCCAGCCCTTCCGTTAGCTGCTGAAGGTTTCATGACTGCACCACCAGGGCTTCTTTTCTCCTGGCTTATCCCGAAGTAACTGCTCCTTTGGGAAACAGTTTGAAACAAGCCTTTCTTGGCTGCAGCAGGGCAGCTTCTGTGCCATCTCCATATATTTCACATTTCACATGGAGCACAGCAAAACCCAAACCAAGAAGTTTAGTGTCAGAGAATCAGCAAACCAGCAACCATACCAGAGTGCACTGGGAGAGGTCAAGAGTCATCGAGGCCCATGAGTGGATGTTTTGGAACAGAAGTCCTGGGTGAAGAGGTAGGAAAACAGCAATGTCACAGGAGGCAAATCTAAAGTAAACAGACTATTTGCCGGCTTGTCTGGCCTAGGGTAGCTTTTCTGGGACCAGGTGTGACTGTCTCCTTTTGTTCCACTATTTCTTAAGGACACCACCTGTCACCTGGCAGAAGACTGATTCAGCAGCCTGGGTGTATGCAGGGGGCCAGCCTGCCTTGGCCATGGCTATGTTGGGTGGAGCCAAACCTCTCACATGACAGTGGTAGCTTAACCCCAACAGATGTCTTCACACCCTAAATTATAGGGAAAGTCAGGATGGGAGAGGAATAATTGACAGTGTCCTTGATGAAAACAGACATTCCATCACAGTATATTTAGTGGAAAATATGTAGAAAGCAAAGGCTGAATTCTGCATCCAGGCTATGCTGCCTAATAAATCACTGCCAAGAAGAAAGCCATTACTAAAATGCTCCCTTAAGTTTTGTCGGCGGTGGGTACGACATGGAACAATTAGACAGCAACCCGGCCCTCTGGCTCAGTGCAAGACACATAAGGGGAACAAGCAGGCACAGCATGTTGACCTAAAAGATATTTATTGAGCATGCCTACTATGTGTTAGGCACCCAGCATGGCTCCACCATTAGCCAGAGCTCTTCTCTACATTTTCAAAGCAAGTTCACACACGTACAGTCCCATCTGATCCTACTAAAAGGATGCAATGTCAGGGGAAAGGCATGATGGTCCCTACATCGCAGGGGAGGATGCCCAGCAACATGTGAAAACTACTTAGCGTAGTAAAAAGTGTTGATAGTGCAGTGGCTCTGAATTAGACTGCAGTCCACATGAATGGTCATTTGAGACTGCCCAGCAGCTCCTTGGGAGAAAGACTGGCCTTTCCACTCCAGGAAACAGTTACAATTGTTTTGGAAACTCACAGGGAATCGCTAAAGTCAGCGTTGACTCGATGGCGGTGAGCGTGGGTTTTGTTTCGTTTCTTTACTATAGGATCGTGTTAGTCTGGGAACTGCTAAACTTCTCTGCAGTGAGAAATATTCTCAGTCAATACAAAAGATAAAGTCAGAGAACACCTTGAAATGGGAATTCCTCCATTCATGTCTTTTCACTTCGCTGGCGCTGTCAAGTAAGTATTCAAGTATTAAGCGCAAGGTCAACGGTTCAAGCTCACCAGCTCAGGAGACAGGTGCGTGTATCCTGCTCCTGCAAAGATTAACCACAGCTTTGCAAACCCCAGAGAAGGGTTTCTGAGAGTCAGGATCCACTCAATGGCAATAGATTTGGGGTTGGTCGGCATCACTCAAAGTCTTTATGTTCACATCTCTGAGCACATAGACTCTTTCTACCTGTGTCCGTAACATGATCTTCAATTTGGGCACTCAGTCTACCTCACCGCTGTGTCTCTGAGTTCTGCCTACGAAAGTTTTTGGTGGGCACCATGTAACATGTCAATAGGGATACTTCAATCAACTTCAAACCCCAATCACCAGAAAATCTAACATTAAGCCTTATTTATCTAATATGAGATCTAAAAGTAGATCATTCTAGAGTTGGCCCATTAGTTCAAAATCTCTATGAAAGAAACAAGATGCTTCTTTCCACTCCCCCATCCTTAGGTTTGTCACTGCAGAACAATAAAAAAGCTGTGACAATTCCAGCACTATGCCCTCACACAACTGCCCTATTTTTTGGACCATAAGACGCACCTGACTATAAGACGCACCCAGTTTTTAGAGCAGAAAAATGAGGGGGGAAAATTCTGAATCAAATAGTACCAGTATACTAAGATATTTAAATTCCACAGTGGTGTTAAGAACCCTCATCACTTTCATTAACAAATGAGGGGAGGCATGCCCTGTGCCCATCATGTGACCTGACTGCCATCAAGACTCCAGGAGACGGGACTTCCCTGAACACACAGCAATCCACAGCACGCACACAGCAGTGGAGCATAGGTGAGCATATGGGGTCATAAACACATGTTCTGGAGGATCACACCTGTAGTCCATCAGACACACCCTCGTCTTACCCCCACTTTTGGGGGAAGCACTGGGCTTTATAGTCTGACAGACACCGTATATCCAGAGACGAGGCACAAGAAATAGAGATATAAAAAATGCATTTTCATTGTTGTTATTCTTCTCGCCTTTGTTCCTGAGGTAAAAATTCTCCCCAGAAATATGGAGCAGGATAAGTTTCCAGATCATCTGGCCACACCACAAGGCAGCTAGCAGGCAAGTATCTGCGCTTTTATGGTCTCCATAGTAGAAAGGGGGTGGGGGAGTTGAAAGTGGTTTAAAAAATTTTAAAGCTCCATGCCAACGAATCTATTCTGACTCATAGACGTCCTCTAGAACACAGTAGAATTGCCGCGGTGACTTTTCAAGGCTGTACATCTTTATGGGAAGCAGAGAGTCTCCTCTTTCTTCTGAGAAGCAGCTGGGGGGGGGTTGAACTCCTAAGCTTAGATTAACAGATCAACACATACCCCACGACACTGTGATCTCTGTTACCAGCAAGTTTCTGATTCCTGATCCATAGCAGAGCTAAAAACTTAGTCCTCCTTTTGATCAGAAAGGTGGATTCTTCAACACTTTATCTGGGCTGCTTAATTATCTACTGCTAAATAACAAATCATCGCAGATTTAATGGATTAAGACCACACTGGTCTATTTTCTCACATAGTTAAATAGATCAGAAGTCTCAGAAGCTTCTCTGATTTGAACCAAAGCCAAAACCAAAGTGTCAAGCTGAAGGAGGCTTGTCTCTGAAGTCCTGGGACCGAACCAGCTCCTGGACTCGCTTAGATTGTCACTAGAATTCCATTTCTTCTGGTGGGAGGACATTGGTCTTTGGGGCCTCACTAGGTACTGGTCAAGGATCACTCTCTGCTCCTGGTAGCCATCCTCTGCCCTTGCAGGTGACCCCTTCCATCTTCAAAGCCAGCAACAACTGCATGGACTCCTTGACCTTCATAGCTCTCTTAGTTCCTCTTGTGCCACCATCCAGAGAAAACTCTGCTTTAAAGACATCTTGTGAAGAAACTCTGCCCACCCAGACAGGCTGCTTTCCATAACCACAGGAGGAACAAGGGCTGAAGGTCATGGGGGTGAGTTTAAAACCCTGCCTGCAGGGTCGGCCTTTGAAATATTATCAGGATTTAGCCCTGAAATTCAGAAAGAGTAATAATTCTTCCTCCAATCAAGGGCAAGAGGACTTCTGATCAAGGTTGGCCTCTGTGAGCGAAACATTAAAGTAGTGAGTGTTTGGTTATATATACTTTACCATAATTAAATGTGTGTCAAGTCTAAAACAGACTAGGTATTGGATGAGCAATCATTAACTGTTCCTCTGTGAAAATAAGATAAGGTAAATTTAATGAAGACAGTAGAAAAGTTTCTAGGGGGCGGGCATTATTTTTCCATGGCAGCATAGGGTGCAGGACAAAGATTCCTGCCACTTTACCTTTCCCCATTCTCCCCTCCCCCTCCCCCACATCCCCCAGCCTCTTAGCTCCTTAACCAGCACAAGGTTCCCACACAGACACATAAAGGACGCAGACCAGTGGGGGGTTTGTTTTGTTTTGTTTTTTAATCCCACTGCCATCCAGTGGATTCCAACTCACAGTCACCTGTATAGGCTTTGCCATCCTAAAAGGAACAGGAAATCTCAACTTCCTCCCTCAGAGCAGCTAGTGGGCTTGAACCATGCAGCTCAAGACTTCCCCACCAGTGCCAGTGCAGCGTTCAATGGAGTTTCCTTGTTAGCTAGTGTGGCTAGATTTCTCATGTTGATTTTTCCCTGAGCCGTTTCTATTAGGAGAGAAAGACAAGGGCAGGGACAAACCTGACGCTTACCCAGAGCAGGCTCAAACGCTGTCCAGGGTGTTTGCAATGAGCCTTTGCGGGCTGTGTGTTTCAGTGAGACATTACATGCTCTTCCAACACAAAGGATGCCTCCTCACCAGATCTTTCAAGGCTTGGTTTTCTGTTTCATTGCTTCAGAGCTTCGGTGTCCTTTATCACAATTCCCTTTCCCTGCTTTATGATGTCTATTTGGATTTAACTTGTCCCTGCACCCTCCTCCACCGAAGGGTCCAATACTCCAGGTCAGATGTCTCCAGGGAGCTTAGAGGTGTTTGCACAAACCCATGAAAATCCTTACGAAGTGCAAATGATCAACCAGCACTGGCTCCATGCCTTTCGAAATTCTTTCCTCTTGTGAAGGCTTCTGTTTTCCTGTTATTGTAAATGCTTTCAGGCTCGCTCTCATGAGGTACCTTGCCTTACCAGGAGCGCCGTTCATTTGTTCTTGCTGCCTCCTCCATTCAGGAGAACCATCCGTCAGTTTCCTGGAACAAGGAAGCTTCTGTGTAGCATCAAAAGTTGCCACATCGCAGTTGATAGTGAGAGGCTCAGTGGGCATTGTTGTGCGTACACAGGCTTTCCTCCCTTTGAGAAGTGCCTCTGTGAGAAATGAATGAGGCAGACACAGACACGAGCAGTAGTTTCAAACACGGCCAGCATCCTCTGAGTTTTGCTTATTGGAAGTCCTGTGTTATATGGTTACTAGGAAGCACAGGGAAAAGAAGACCAAGCTGAGATGGGCTAGCGGCTTCCTGGCCACAGCCTGCCTGAGCTCTTTTGCTTTGTGCATTTGAGCTCACAGACTGGAAGGGGCTATTTATTTTCTATTCTCAGTTATTCATAAAAACTACCTAAACGTTTCTCACCAGCAGCCTAGACCAGAAATAAAGATGGCAGAACAGTGGCAGGCTCCTCTCTTAGTTGGTATACCTTAAGGTGGTCATTGCTGGGAAGAACAGGGTTGGTACCACGTCATTGCCCTGGGTACAGCTTCTGGATCAGAAGACTGGCTCATCTTTGTCCCATCTCACCCACACAATCATCATCTCTTCTACAAGAGGCCTCCTCAAGCCTGGATGAATTCGGCATCT